>QTSX02002225.1:0-304385 GCA_014839935.2 Entomophthora muscae
TTGAGCTACATAGGCGGGCATGGTGGTTTTGTTGGCTGGTTGCGGCATCAAGGAGGGAGCCTGAAAGAAATCTTGTGCAGACATGGCTTTGAAGGCAGGGACTGGCATCACCATGTTCTGGTACAGTAAGTATCCTTCTGGTATCTTGGTCCATGGTGCGTAGAGCATCCAGTCCACAGGGAGCCCAGACATGATTCTTTTGTATATTTGTTGGACGCGGCAGGTACAGGCAACATGAGTAATTGTGAAAGGAAAGATAGTATGGAGAACCTACCTGTGCTACCAATGTTGTAACTGTACTTTTTTAGCAGAGTTACAAGGGGAGAATATTTGGAAACTAGATACTATTCTTTATTGAGAGATATTGATTATATGGTTGATGTGAATCATGTTTAAAAGGAACACAATTGTTTTGATCACTTGTGTTGCAACTGAACCAATTAGAGTTCAGTATTTGATTGGGGAAGACAACAGTTCAATAGAAAGGACATAAATGAATAGAATAAGATATTGTTTATTGTAGAATATTGTGACTAATATACTATATGGGGAAGGCCACAAGGAGGTGGCATGGTGGCATGTTCCATGTAAGGTTCAAAGCTGAGGAATAACTTGTGTGGGGATCAGCAGGTCAAATTGGTAGCACTCCTAATTAGGAGAAAGTGACCACAGTTTGATACTACCTTTGGATTGGTCCATGTTGTTAGATACGTCAAGGAGCCGCTCTTCAAGCGCCTCCTGTGTATTATAAGATACATTAGCAGAAAAGGAGGGATACTCAGTTGCAACACCCCCTTGCCCCCTGCTTGTTGTCAGACACCAGGATTGGATTTTTGGGAGATATGGGAAGGTCCACATAAATAATCTTTGTGTGGGGATTACAGCAGTGGCGTAAGCAATTGCAGTGGAGTTTCTTGGTGTTTCCTTGGACATCTTCAAGTTGATAGGTGTGGTTGTCATAAACTGCGGCTATCTTGAAGGGCCCCAGGTGGTTGGATTCTAGTTTGGCAGAATTGGGGTTGAGGGTATAGATGAGGTCACCTATGGTGTATCTGGCCTCCAGGTGCTTTGTACCCCCCTCAATATGCTTGTGTTTAATGCCCTAAGCTTTGGCACGTCACTAACTCAGGGAGAGGGTAGGCAGCAAGGGGGGTTTTCTTGGAACTGTGGATTGTAATTTTCCTTGTTCCACCTCTGTCAAGCTGTTAGGTGTTCCAAAAGCCAAGGAGCTGGGGATGAAACCAGTGCCTCTGTTGATCCTTACATGCAAGATGAGCAACACAGTGGGCAGGTGTTCAGGCCACGCAGTGTTGGGATGCTCCCATGAGGGCTTGGCAATGAGTTGAACCAGTAAACCATTTAGACACTCCACATTTCCATTGAATTGAGGGTGGTAGGGGGGTTGTGACTATTTTTTGGAGGGCATTTTTGGCAAATTATGCCTTGTTGACATGCCCTACAAGTTTGGGCCCACTATCTATGATGAGACGTTTGGGTTGCCCAAAGCGGGCCACAATCTCTTTACCAATAAAACAGGTGATTGTGGTGGCAGTGTGGTTAGTGGTTGCCCACGCTATGAGCCAACAAGCAAAGTAGTTGATGGCAGTAATGATGTACTTTTTGCCTACTCTATCCTCAGGAGAGGCCCAAAAATGTTGAGAGCCCATTGTTCAAAGGGTTCCATGGCTTTGATGGGCAGTGCAGACTTGAGGGATGCAGGTTTTGACATATTCTTCTTGCACAGAACACAGGTTTTGAGGAGGTCCAATATGTCTTGACACATACAGGGCCACCAAACCTTACACTCCATTATTTTGAAGAGGTTACGTTCTCTGATGTGGCCTAAGGTGCAGTGGTAATTCAGTATGGTGTCACCTTGTTGTGTGGTGGGGATGTAAGGCGTCTTCTCACCTGTCTCTTCCCAGTGGCAGACGTTTCCAGCATCCATGGTGAACTGACTTTTGTTGTCTTTTAGTTTGGAGATAGTTGCAGAGTTAAGACCTTTTTAGTGGGTCACTTCAGGGCGCAGGTAGAGCATTGGTCAGTCCAGGTCTAAGCCATTGTCTCCTGTGACATACACCACATATAATCTGGAGAGGACAACAGCAGTGACAAGTTCCTTTCCAGGCTTGTATTTGATGCATAGTTGGTAAGAGGACAGGCGCTTGACCCAGCTTGCCTGACGTCTAGTCAGATGGGACTGCATATTGAAGTACTGGAGCAACTTGTGGTCTGTTGGGAAGCAGGGAGGAAAGGTGACTCCGTCCAGGTAACAACACCATTTCTTGATGCAGTGCAAAATTACTGCTAGCTCCTTGTCATGTATGGGGTAGCGCTGCTCTGAGTTGGTGAGCTTCCTGAATTTGAAGGACACAGAGAGGAAGACACCTTTGTCAGTTTCCCACCTGTAACACACCCCCTATGGCTCTGTCAGAGGCATCAGTCTCAAGTTTGTACTGGTGGTTCCAATTGGGGAACTGCAATACAGGTGCAGTTGTAAGTCTTTGCTTCAACATCTCAAAGTCTTGATCTCTGCCATGGGTCCATTGGAAGCGTTGTTTAGTATTTAGGAGCTTGGTGAGAGGTGTAATAAGTTCTCTTCAATTGGGGATAAACTTGCACATATAGGCAACCATGCCTAAGAATGTACACACCTGGCCCACATCAGTAGGAGGTGGCATGCTTATGATTGCCTTGATTTTGGCAGGGTTAGGCTTTATCCCCTGGGCAGAGATGATGTGCCCAAGGAATAGCAGCTCTGATATGAGGAATTTGCATTTGGAAGGCGTGGCCTTCAGCTGGTTCTTTTGAAGGGTGTCAAGGACAGCAAGGAGAGATTAGAGTGTGTGGTTTGATTATGACTGAAGACAATGATGTTGTAAAGGTACATAACAACACACTTTCTAATCAGATCCTCAAATGCTTTGTTCATCAACATGGCAAATGTGAAGGGAGCGTTAGTCATTCTGAAGTTCATGACCTGACACTCAAACAATCTGTAGTGTGTGTGGAAGGCAGTTTTTGCCTCTCCCCTGGCGCAATGTGGACCTGGTTGTACCCCACAGTGAGATCAATTTTACTAAAGACCTTCTCACCCGCAAACGTGTCAAACAGATTACCAATCAACGGCAGGGGTACTTGTTCTTGACTATCACTATGTTTAGGGCATAATAATCAGTCATTAAGCAAAGGAACCTGTCCTTCTTGGCTGCAAAGAAGACTGAAGCCCCGTAGGGTAAGAGGAAAGGGCAAATGAAGCCCTTATCAAGCGCGTCCACAAGGTGCTGGCAGAGGGTTTCATCTTCCTTTGGTGTGAGACGGTATAATGATTGTGCCTTGGGTAAGGATCCTTGAAGTTGTACAGCGTGCTGGATCTCCCGGGGAGGAGGTAGTTGTTCAAGTGTCTCACTGAATACATTCTTGTACTCCTCAAGGAGTGCTGCAAGCGCTGGTGGTGGTGATGATGACAAGGGAGGGACTGAAGATGATTCTGCACAGATTACTTTGACTGAGCATTGATTGAAGTCTAGTCCCCCCTCCTTGAAATCATATGAGCCTGTCCCTGTTATCCTGACAAAAACAGTATCATGGAGTAACTTGCTCATTTCCACAGGGTAAATCTGGAATCCCACCCCATTTCTGTTGAGGGTGATGACAGAGGTATCCCAATTGATGTAGGGGCAGTTGTGTTGAAGCCAGTCAAGACCAGAAATCACATTGTGGCTGAGCCCTGCCATGATTGGTTCAGAGAGCTTAACCTGGACGTTCCCCATTCTCACAGAGAAGGGTACTGTCTTGTGGGGAATTGCCACTCTGCAGGAGTCAGCTACTTGTATTGCCTTGAATTGTCTGGGCACTTGGTCTAGTTGTTGGGAGTCAGCAAACGTCTGGTCAACCATAGTGTGGTTGGCTCCAGTATCTACCAAAAGTTTGTGTATGTTCCCACAAAACCAGAAGGGATAGGTCAAGCAGGTTACTTTATTTGAAGAATGGCTTGCTTGAAAACAGGGGGTCACTTTAAACCTGGAAGATATCAAGAGTTTTAACATCATGAACATTGTAATTGCAGGGGCTCTTTGCAATAAGAGATTAAGGGCATGGGTCAAGTGGGATTGTAGAACCTCTCATATCTACAGCCCCCAGGCTTTTCCTGGGTCCTCAATTTGTGCTAATTGAAGCTCCCCTTGCAGGGACGCTTAGCCTCATTCTATTGTTAGCAGGGCTGGCGGCAGCCCACCTGATTGTGGGCACTGTCAGGTGTAGGGCAAGACTGGAGTGGTGCGTCATTGGGTCTACAAAAGCCCATGGAAGCCTGGTTATTAGCCTCCACAATGGCCTTGTAGCAGTTATTGATGGAAGTACAGCACCCCACAGGAACCCCTTTACAGATATGGGGCTTGAGCCCATTGACTATTAGTGTAAGGAGCATAGTGTTTCTGTTGGTAACAGCCTCTGGGGAGGCAGAGAGGGCTTGCTGCCAGGCTGCAAGATATTCAGGGACAGATCTGGTCTGTTTAATGACCAGGAGGGGAGTTACCACCACAATGGGTAAAAAGGTTTCACTATAGCAGGACTTTGCGGCGTCCCTGAACAACACCCAAATGATATCTATCTCCTGGCTGGCCCAGTTGGTGAACCATACTGCAACAGGCCCCGTAAGGGACCCTGAAGTGGTGGCAACCCACATGAGCTCAGGCACCTGACAGATACAAAGGCAGGTTCCAGTCAAGTGGAGCCAACTGACAATGTCAGCACCTTCAACACCACCCACAAAAGACTCAAGTTGGAGATTTAGCATGTATTGTGACAGGTCTGATTGGGACATGGTGCCACTTGAGTTGCGCTGCCCAAGGCAGAGTTAATTATACATGCTTGTGAGTACCAACTGGTCTTGTTAGATAACGTATCCCTTGGGAATATCTCCCTTGGGGATTGGAAGGAAGGTCTCTTGATGAGGAGTAGCCATACAGCCCGTACTCTGTCTTTTCTTAGGGGGATTTTTTTAGTTAGGTTGTCAACCTACTGCTACTACCACTGTTGCAACTAAATCAATTAGAGTTCAGTATTTGATTGGGGAAGACAACAGTTCAATAGAAATGGCAGAAATGAATAGAATAAAGTATTGTTTATTGTAGAATATTATGACTAATATACTATATGGGGAAGGCCACAAGGGGGTGGCATGGTGGCATGTTCCATGTAGGGTTCAAAGCTGAGGAATAACTTGTGCGGGGATCAGCAGGTTGAATTAGTAGCACTCCTAATTAGGAGAAAGTGCCCAAAGTTTGATACTACCTTTGGATTGGTCCATATTGTTAGATACATCTAGGGGTGGCTCTTCAAGTGCCCCCTGTGTATTGTAAGATACATTAGCAGACAAGGAGGGAGACTTGGTTGTAACACTTGGTTAGATGGTTAGGGGGTGGCTTGATCCTGATAATGAGTCAAGGGCTAAATCAAGTCATTCACCGCATGGGATCATTATTTGCCCATGTTGCTATTTCTTGGAATTCAAATTGACTTCTGCATTTGGCTACAGGTCACTGGGAAGTCAGATTGCGGGTCACAAACCCGCTTGGTTGGAACCTTTCTGGGGGTTGACCATGTTGTTGTGACACAAGAAATGTAAATAGACACTAAATATAAATAAAGCTTATTATGCCGCCCAAAGTCACAGTATAATTTGGTACATGAAAGTTCAAGATAAAATAGTTAGACCAATCCTATATCACATTACAGGTTGAGATTTAAACCTTTAATTAGTTCACACTGGACTCAAATTCAATTATAATGCCCATGTTTACCTCAAATGAAGCCAAGTATATCCTGAAATCCTGCCTTGATCTGTGATTGATTCACAATTATCTAAAGTGAGCTTTACTAAGCCTCCCTTGCATCATCATGTTAATATCTCTTCTAATAAAGTTTTAATATATTGTGCCTTTGGTTCTAATTTTGGAGCTTTTTATAGACATTTTTAACTAAGGAAGATATAATAATTGATATTCTCAGAGCCTCAAAGTACATCTCCTTATTCCTATCTAAAGTTCTAACCTTTGACTAGCTTCCCAGCCTTAAGTTTTCTATACAAACTTCCTTTTAATGCTTCAGTACAACAGACCTATTATAATATACAGTATTGCAAATAGATAAAGAATCCAGTGTACTGTAATTGAGATAGCAAGCGTCCTGGACATCTAGAAAAGGGTTTCTGTATGAGGAAATTCTAAGGATATTCTATTTTTAATATAGAGCTTGGCAATACCCTCATAATTAAGTAGATCTGCCAGTTTTATAATATGAAATAACCCATAAATGCATAATTATGGGTTCATATATAAGGATAGCTGCTATAATATGCCATCTCAGAAACAAGAATGAGCTTAATTAAATATAAAGTCCAAAATATTTCTGGCACAAAAGCCAGTAGATAGCATGCATAAAAAAGCTGAATTCAAAGACCTAAATAATAGGAATGATGGGTGAGTGGAGGCTAAACTAACAAAGCATGGCTCTCAACTCAGAAAGTTAAAATATAATTTAAAATCCAAAAAGTTATAGAGCACACACTCTAAGAAGTATCATCAAAGATGAAACTGGGAATATAAATGAAAAATACCCTTTCAATACTATTAAAGCAATACCTAGCATAAATAATTTTTTTGAAACTAGATTGTGTTTTGGGGTAGATAGAAATTTGATGAAATTTCAAATACAGTAGTTTTAAAAGCTATGGCAACAAGCAAAAATACTTCAGATTTAAACAAAATGAGCTCAGATTTAAGCAAATTCCAACTATCAGTGTGAAATATACACTCTGTTAACAGGGATTTTTGGCGTTAATGGGGAAAAATGGATCAACACAGCAACAAAGTGCTCACACTCCAAACAAAAATATTCAAAATACAAACCAAAATGGTAGGACATGCCATTTTAAAAACAGCATCTTGAAATATGGTACTTCAATTTTTAGCTATCACAATTGTATAGTAAAACCACCATTTCAATTTACAGCATTGCAACTAAGAAAAACAGGGTTTCAAAATTTAGATTTTTCAACTCCAAAAACCCAAAAAAAATCCTAAAAAAATAACATCCAAAAAGCATTTCTAGGCTTGTAAAATCTCAGAATGTCAAATCTGCAATAAAAAGTGGTGTCAATTAGTAGCAATAAGGCTTTATAAAGCCCAAAAGTCAAAATATACACAAAACCAACCATTTTCATCTATTATAACCATGAACCATACTTTAAAATAAGCATACAATTGTACAAAATACTAAATAAAATTAAAAGAATGATAAAATCAAAGGAAAGAAAAGAAAAGAGAAGATAAAGTATTGTTTATTGGAAAAGGGCTCAAACATTGGTATAAAGAGCAACTGAAATAGCTTGGAGATGCTCAAGCTTTCTATCCTTAGGATAGTATGCAAGAACCACCTTGCTAATATCAGTATATTTCTTTACCACCTTTGTCTTCTTGGGGGGTTGTTCTTAGTCTTCATGCCAGTCTTGAAGAGGCAGGAAGAGATGGCCTGCTGTGTTTTTAGATGCATCAGTATCTTGTTGAATTTGGGCTTCTGAACCCTGACCCTTGTAGCAAACTGGCTATGCCACCCTCAAGGGAAGAGGTGGTCTTGATTAACCCGTCTTTGACTTGCTTATAGAAGTTCCAGGTGATTAAGTCACCGCCTTTTCTAATGTGGTGTGCTCCCTGGAAAATACCAACCCATTGAGTTTCAAAATACTCAATAAAGGGTGCAAAGGCTTCCTGGTTGGCTATGATATATGGGTGACAGAGTAGGGCGTTGTAGAAGGCATTTGTATCCTCCTTTCTTACTAAAGCAGGGGAAGCAAAGCAATTAAAGGCGTCTTTGGCCTCTTTTGAGCCTTCTGCATTGACAAGCTCATGCAGATCTGAGCATTTTTGAAGGCGGCAGCAGAGTGCCTGCTGAAAGTGAAAGTAGCATCTCTGGGGGAGCTCTTGAAGACTTTTATGAAGGCATTTTCCTGAGCCTGTTCAATATCCACTACCAGATATTCATGGTAGGGAAGGCTTTCTGCCTGCTTTTTGGTTGAGGTGACTTCCTCTTCCTGTGACTGAGCCTTCTTCTTGCACCCTCTAGTCTCCTTTGGCTCCTCTTCAATGGGTGGTACAATCTCATCCAACTTGAACTTTAAAATTGTAAGAGCACAGACATATGTGTCCTGCTTTTTGCTGAGAAGGAAGTAGAAAACCAGGAGAAGGACTATATTTCCAACATTCCCATGGATGTTCCAAAGCTGGTTGAAGATCTTTGAGCAGGTTGATAAGGTGCCATCTTCAAACCAGGTCTTGTGTTTCAAGAGATTGCACAAATCCTGGGAGGTTGCAGAGAAGATTGTACACTCCTTTTCATTTGGGCTGTTGTAATGAAGAAGTAATCATTCATCACAATGAGATAGCTTTTGCCTCTCTATTAAGATCAATTGGTCAATGAAGGTAGCACTCGTACCTTTAGTGCTCAGAGAATATCTCTGATTGGTGAGGCATCTATGCAATTTAGTGGCACCATCAACAGCGGCAAGTTGGGAGTTGTTCAAATTGAGGAGGGCATCATTAACTACATCAGTGGAGGATTGATCCCTGGTGGTTAGGATAACCTGGCAAAGAAACCAGAGGATCAGTTGGTATATGTGGTCAAAAGGCTCAGCGCAGTCATGGCCAATAGTCAGGGCTTTGAATCTAGTGAATCCATAGGTGGTGAGCCTAGCAGGGCACACAACGCTATCACATTTGTAGTGATGTTGGCAGACTGGTTTCTTCTTGTTGTTACAGCTGAAGCTGTAGCCCTTGTAAACAAATCCAGCACCCCCTTCTTGGTCATTATAGGGTAGCTAGCAGGGTATGTGGTGGGCACAGCAAATGTGTCATTTTGGTTGCAGATATTGTGGACAGTGTTAAGATCCCAGAGCTCAATTTGCTCATCTGCAGGAGCACCAGAATCAGGCTCCTGCTCCTCCTTGGGCTCTGAAGTGAGGTCAGAGTGGCAATTGAAGATGAATAACTTATCTTGTGAATCAGAGGGGGAGTAAAAAAATGGAGAGTGAGGAGGGGTAGGACTGTTTCCCTCTGGTTCAGGTAATGGAGTGGGGGTCTTGGGGGGGAGCTTTAGCCTTAAAAGGCTGCTTCTTTGGGGTTGTTTTGCCTTTTTGGTCTTGGGAGGAGTGGTCTTGCCCTTGGAGGCATCAAATGCCTTGGGTGCAGCTTTAGTGGTAGGCTTGGGAGGTATCTAAAAGTGAATTAGTATCAAAATATAGGCATTTTGGGAGAAATTTTCAAAGAAAAATGGTAATATTTTAAATTTAAAGGTGGTAAATATTTTTATACTAGGTGGTTGCCCCGTCCAAGGACAGAATTAAAGTTGAATTTAATAAATCAATTAAATTTATTTTATTGTCTTTTTAGGCTTGTATTACTTATTGCATGTTTAATTAAAATTTTATTTAATTGCTTTATTAAAAAGTAATTTCAATTATATTTATTTAAATTTAAAATTAAAATTGTATACTCCAAGTATAAATAAAAACTAAACCTAAATAAGTATAGTATCACTATTAAGTTTAGTAAGGCTAAACTAATTATTTTATAATTTAGTAATTGATTTTAAATGTCTTTATAATGTAGAGCTGATCTGCAGCTTTTAAATAAGCCATTGGACATCAAAATTGGCTTAGTATTCACTGAGATACATTGATTTTAGTTTTTGTAGTGTGTATTAAAAGTAAATTTAGATAATATCAAATCGAGTCCGAGCCTTTGATTATGACGTGAACCCGATTCCAGCACTTAACTATGTATCTCAGCATCTAGAGCAGCTAGAGCTATCATGTTTGGTACTATTTTGATCGGAATCATCTGAAAAATTGATCTACGTCCTCTAAATTTCATGAAAATCATCATATGGAAGCATAATTTTATCAAAGTTAGTTTACTCCGCTGATGTTCTTTAGGGATGAAGCTATGTCAAGCAAGGTCTACTCTGAACAATATGCAACCACTTGGATCAGGTGATGCATCCAGTTGGAATATTCTATTATTTCACTTGAAGAATAATAATTTCGAAATGTCCAAGCCAACCATCTCCTTCTTTAAACTAATATTTATATTTATATTTATAATTTAAACCGTATCACTTTAAATTGACCAAGCTCTCTTTTCACCATCAATTCAATTATCAGCAGAGTTTAAACAACCAATCATATAAAAGCATCTCTAAAAATTGCTGCTTTCTTTCCAATTTAATCCATTCATTCTAGAGTTGGACAATCTATACAGATAAACCTCTTTGATATGACTGTATGAAGTTAGCCACCAATTTAAAATGCAAGTAATCAAATACAAATTTATTAAAGCTCAAGTGGCTTATATTTCAGTTCAACATGATTTAGCCCACACTCTACTGGATGCAATCTGTGTACTTTCAAAGATGCATGTAAGGGATTGAATGTAAGGATGAGTCAAATTGAGCTTTTGGCTTAATGTTGCAACTGAACCAATGAGGATTAAGTATTTGGAATTGGGGAAGACAAAAGTCCAATAGAAAGGACAGAATAATAAGAATAATGTATTGTTTATTGTAGAGTATTGTGATTAATATACCATATGGGGAAAGCCACAAGGCCACAAGGGGGTGGCATAGTGGGAAGTTCCATGTAAGGTTTGAAGCCAAGGAATAACTTGTGCAGGGATCAGAAAGTTGAATTGATAACACTCCTAATTAGGATGAAGTACCACCATTTGATATTGCCATCAGATTAATCCATGTTGTTACATACGTCAAGGGGCAACTCATCAAGCGCCTCCTGTGTATTGTAAGATATGTTAGCAGGCAAGTCTGGAAACTTGGTTGCAACATTAACAATCAACTTTTAAAATTAAATTTAAGTAAAAATCAAACCAGTCAAATCCCTTACAGCTTGAGCCTGCTTGAGGTGAGATTACATACATACATACATACATACATACATACATACATACATACATACATACATACATACATACATACATACATACATACATACATACATACATACATACATACATACATACATACATACATACATACATACATACATACATACATACATACATACATACATACATACATACATACATACATACATACATACATACATACATACATACATACATACATACATACATACATACATACATACATACATACATACATACATACATACATACATACATACATACATACATACATACATACATACAACATACATACATACATACATACATACATACATACATACATAACATACATACATACATACATACATACATACATACATACATACATACATACATACATACAGAAAGACAGACAGACTCACTTTTATATATATTAATGTTTCCAAGCCCTCAATCTCATATATTGGCACCATTGACAAGGGTTCCTAATTTATTTATTTTAAATTAAATTCTTTTATTATGGCCCATAATGGATATCCCAAACACTTGATACTGTAGTATCAAATATATATTTATATTACTAATTTAAAATAAATATATAAGCTAAATCAAAAATTAAAAAATCAAGTTTGCAAAGTATATGATGTTTTTATTATATAAATATATTACTATACAATTTATATACTATTTTAAGTATTTTGTCTTAGTAATAATTTGCTTTGATATAAAAGCTATTTGAAATTAATTATAATAAAAAATAATAATTAAAATTTTAATAAAAATTTATTGTAGAATAGGATTTATTGGGGTTGCCTGTAGTGGGTTCAGCAGTATGCACACACCTGGCAATGGTGGTGGTACACAATCTCCACCACCACACTGTATACAGTGGATGAGCCTTGATTAAAATATTTCTGGAAGGTTGTAAATGGGAGGATGATGAGGTGGGGTTGAAGCAGCAGCTTTTCTTGAGGGGCTGCAAACCTGTAAATGCCAGCCAGGACTAGGGTGTCCTGGATTACATGATCCACTGAGTTGTAGCCCAATAGGACCTTATTTCTGTCAAGTGAGAGTCTTGCCTTGTCAATTTCAAGAAGGACCCTTTTCAGGTCTTTGACAGTGGATCCCATCCCAAAATAGAAGAGATATTCAAGGTAAACCACAAGATGGAGCCTTTTTCCAGCAAAGGCCTCCTTGAATTTGCACGGTTTGTTAGGCAACTGCCAGAATTAACTCATTCTGCAAGTCAACTTACTGAATGTTGACAAATTGTCAACATTCAGTAAGTTGGCATTATTTTGGTATTTATCCGCCGGAATTGGGCATTTCCAAAACTAAGCTAATTTTTCATAGTGAATTATTAAGTAAGAATTGCAAAATCAAAAAGGAACAGACATAATGTTGACACCATTTAAACAAAGGCTTAATTTTAAGCCAAAAAACTAATTTAATTTACAATGAAAATGTAAGTTTCTTTGTACTTTTACATTAAGGTCAACTACAGTAAGTAATATCTGGATGTCAACCCCAAATAAGAATCCATAAATTTCTTAATAAAATACACAATATTCTAAAAATAACTACTTTTTATATTTCATACTACTGTTTTTATTAAATATATATTAAGATAAGCATTGAATAAAGACATATGCCAAATTTCAGAGCATTCTTTGTATTATTTAGATATTTACTGTTATTTTAAACTCACTGGATAAACTATAGCTTATTTCTGGAAGTCCACTTAAGCCAACACACATATGTTAAAAAAAGAATTTATATATATAATTATAATATCAACTTTGTGTCAAATCAACACATTGCCTAAATTGCAACAAAGGGGTTTGGCTAAGCAAACAAAGTGACATAATTTAAGCAAGATTTAACAGGAGAGTTGCTATAAAAGAACACTGACTGCCTGAATGTTGACACCTTCACTTATTTATTAGTAAAACACTGCCGCTTAACAAAAAAGCACACATACAATGGTATGGTAATTCAGGCCAAAGTACCCAGGGCTGTACTTCAGACTTCCAATACAATCCCTATTATTTAGTTTTCATAAGTTACATATGCAAATCTTTAATTTTTTCAAATTTAAAAATAATCAATTTTGGCCTTAAAAAACCAACTCCAGAAAATATTAACCAAGCTTTATAAGTGATTTACATAGTGTTTTTCCACTTTAATGCTGACTGTCAGTATGTCAATGCCAAAATTAAAGCGTTTTTTATGCTGACAAACTAAATTAAATATTTTTGACTACTGTGACTACCAGAATGTTGACTTTTTATTTAAACATGGGTTTTTTCTATTCTTTAATAATAAACTAGCTCTAAAATTACTTTCTTTACTTCTATAAACTATTTACTTAATAATAAAATTTAAAACAAGTGATTATTATTTAATTTTATTCATGTCTCACATGATTATTCTTACTTTATGAACTCTACTCTAATTATTGTAGGATAAATCTTCCAAGAAGCCACAAAATAACCCCAAGTCAACCAAGAAAGTACCCAAAGCCTCTGGGAAGGCCCAAAGTCCCTACCCCAACAAAAAACCAGCCAAAGAGCCCTCAACAAAGCAGAAGACAAAGGAGAAGACCCCAGACCCTGAAAGCAAAGAGCCCTCCCCTGACCCCTCCTCTTCTCCAAGCTGGTACCAATCAGAAGGAGATGAGGTTCCACTAAACAAACAAGGAAGAAAGAAGATACCCAAGAGTCCAGAACCCCAGCCAAGCCCATATGAATCAAGCTCAAAGGAATCAAGTCCCAAGGAATCAAGCTCATCCCAGTCCAAAAAGCGCAAGAATCTAACTCTAGATAATTCCCCTCCACTGCCTAACAAATCTGCACCTCTGTCCTCCTCATCAAGTATCAATAAAGAAGATCCTGATGATTAGCTGTCTGACTATCATCAAGCACCAATTGGCCCATGAGATCCCCTAAAGATTCATAATATATGTAACGTCAAAGGAGAGTTTAAGCTCCCAAAGAAGCTCCCTCAGTTTCCCCCTCTAATGTCTGTCAAAGGAGGTGCAAGTTTAGTCTGTGATGGCTATGTTTTCAATTGCAACAATCAGAAGAGAGCAGGAAGAAGCAAGCATTATGTATGTGAAGATAGAAGCTGTGCTGCCAGAATCAATACAGAAGGATGGGATAAAGTCACTAGTGAAAAAGGAGAGCACACATGCAATGCTCCAATAAATCTTATTGAAAAGCTTCTAAAGTGGTAGCTCTACCAAATGGTCCCAGTCTCCAAAGATGTCCAGGCTTCTGATCTGGCAGTTAAGGCCACCACACACCTAAATAATGAGAACCTGAAGCTCATCCCTGACCGCAACCAGTTAGTGAAGTACATATGTGACAAACGCTGTGACCTAGTCCCCCATAAGAAATCAGCCATGGTTCCAGGAGAGTTAGTCTTGACAGAGGAGTTAAAGATGTTCAATGGTGATGGGGTATTACTTTTACATGATGATGGTCCTACAGCAGAGGCAAGAATTATATGCTATGCTACACAACAGAACCTGGAGCAGTTGAGGGATTCAGAGACCTGGTTATGTGATGGTACCTTTGCAGTATGCCCCCGCCTTTTTATCAACTATGGGTTGTACATTCCCTCATTGAAGGCAAGGTGCTCCCATTTGCCTACTTTCTGCTTCCTGGGGCAACAGAAGAGATCTACACAAGTGCCTTTAAAATCCTTCAGGAGGGCATCAAAGCCCTACCCAGTTATAGAAAGAGTCCCCCTGGCCATAACACTAGAGCCAATCCAGATGATGATGAAAAGGATGAAGCCACCCTTGTTGCAGAAAAAGAAGCTCAAGATAAAGCACTTGGCCCCTCAACTATAATCATGGACTATGAAACTGCCCAGTATAACGCTTTTGTAAATACCTTTGATGGAGAGGTACAGGGGTGTTATTCCCATTATTGACAGGCTGTCAACAGGCAACTAAAGGGTCTACCTGAGCTCAGCAAGCTCCACCATCTAGATACATCAGGAAAGTGCAAGTTCTTAATTCAGCAGTTTGCAGCACTAGCCTTTTTAAAGCCAGAGCATGCTGGACAAGCCTTTGAGCTCCTATGCCAGGATCCATATGCCAAGAAACATGATGGTGCCTTCTATCCTTTCATTGAATATTATGAACCACAGTGGATTGGACATAAGGTCGCTAAGCACCGGGGCAAGCCCAGAGCCAAAGCCAACTGGAACTGCTACCAGGAAGTTCTTAAAGATGAGATGAAAACTACTTCATCTTTGGAGGACTGGCATAAGCATATCAAGTCCTCCTTTGGAATCAAGCCCAGATACAACACCTTCTATGAGCACCTCAAAGTCCAACAGGGGAAGACTGCTGCATCCATCAGAGATATTGAGAACCGCCCATCCAAGAAGAAGAGAACCACCAAAGACAAACAGTATCAAGAGAAGATCAAGGACGTTGTCAAAGCCAAATATAAGCTTTCAGAGATTGGGGAATACATCAAGAAGATTGCCACAGTTCTTAATGGCAACCAGGTTATTACAGTCTAGCTTTTCATTAAATTTATTGAGTATTGACTAATTTTTGATATAGTTCTTATATATTAAGTATAATATTTTTAAATAAATAGTTATTCTAAATAAATCATTAATCTTTTATGATACTGCTTTTATAAAATCATTGGTTTTCTATTGATAGTTTGATGCTTTAGACTGTATTACATGGCCCATATTGGTATTTTACTAGTAAATTATATGTTTTTTGTAGTTTTTAATATAGAAAAAACTTTATATTACTGTTTCTGATTGCTATATTTTACTATAATACGTGAAATTTTATGTAGTACCTTTTTGTGTATTGATTTTTTTGCTTTTATAAGTGGGAAAAAATTTATTATAGTAAAGATAGCTAATTTCATAGTAAAATAAAATAAAGGTGTATTTTTATGAATTTTTTTAATATTCATGTTTAACTATTTATGGACTTTTAAAATCTATGTTGTCACATTACCCTAAAAAGTATCTTGAAGCTTAATTTTTATTAAGTAAAATGTTCAGGAAACAGGTTTCTGCTTATTAAAAAAGTGTCAACATTTAGTAGTCTGCATGAGTTAAAACTTAATTCTGACTTTTCAATGCTGTTGACATTAAAGTATTTTTAATTCTGATTATTGACATATAGTAAGTCAACTTGCGGAATGAGTTAATTCTGGCAGTTGCTGTTTGTTAAACAATGTACTAGTTTTTTGTGCTTGGTTTTGGAAAAGCTGCTCTCCATGACCAGAGGCACCCCTGTCTTATTGGCACTCCAGGCCAGCCCAAAGCCAGCCAGAAGGATCTTAGTTTTCTTGAGGGCTGTTGTATTTGTAACAGTCAATTTTGCCACAGCACTTCCAAAGTTCTCAATCAAGTAAGAGAGTGTATGCTCCAACTGGAATCAGAAGCAAGCACCCACATGATCCTGGCCCATCTCCAGCATATTCTTGAATGAGAGTGTGTTGTAAATTGTGCTATTAATTATATTTCAATTTGCCCTTTGAATATTGATAGTTGCAAAGATTTGACTGGTTTTGCCTTTGAGTTTGGAAATTCCTTGCCTTCTGCAAATGGGTCTGGTTCAATATCCACCCATTCTGGATTATTGTACCTGTCTGTGGTTGATCCTGGTATGACCTCATCCCAGCGTGACCCCCTCAGCCACTCTGTCTGCCTATTGAGTGATCCCTGCTTCTTGTCAGCTATTTAAAGTAGAGTCATTACTCCTAATAAAGACAAATTTATCCACATTTGTGTTGGCTTTTATAATCTTCAAGCTTTTCCTGTCCTTTCTTCCAAAAGGACTTTTACATCTTGTTTTCCAGGAAATTAAGGTATGTGCCCTTAATTTTGTCCTGAAGGCTAACTCAAGGCTAGCTTCAAACCTCAAATCTTTTGTAATAAAGATTTCCTGCTGTTTCCTCCAGGATGTTGTCCCCTGGAGCCAAACACGACAAAATGATGCTCACTACAGGGGCTGCAAGCCCCTTGGTTACCCTGTTCCCATGCACATTCTCTGGTCCCTCTCCCTTTGTTTCCAAAGTACCAGATCAACTTAAAGTTTCTAGTCCCCCTATAGAAGAAGACATTATCAATGCTCCTGCAAATCCTATGGTATTGGTTCTGTCTCCTGGGCCCTTGTGGGCCCCCTTCCTGCTTTCTCTCTCAACTATGAGCAAGCCTGTGCTTCCGCCTGCTACCTTCTTTACTCTGGCACGGTAGCCATGAACTCTATCCCTGGCCTCTGTCCTGGGTACACCTCCAAAGACCTGTACTCCTTCCTTTTGGGCTTTGGTCTCCCCCTGCGTTAATGAAATCCATGGATACTATTGGCGTGTTGGCTAACCAGTTCATCCAACCTGCCCTAGTTCACCACCAACTTGCCTTGGGATCCCCAAATCAACTGCTAGATGCTGTAGCCTCCGCTGTCTCAAATAACCAGACTCAAAATATGGCCTACCAAGAATGGTCACACAGTCTCTTTGCTTGTATTTCTAACAACCAGCACAACTTGTTGGCGTCACAGAAGTATTTAACCACTGTCAAAACCGCAGGCTCAACCTGCCAGCAAGGTTCCAACCAAGCAGGTTTGTGACCTGCAATCCAATTATCTGGTCACCCAAAGCCAGACTAGGAAGTCAACTCAAATTACCAAATCCAACAATATGAACAGATGATGATCCTCCACAGTGGATACCTTGATTTAGCGCTTGACTTGCTATCAGGATCAAGCCACCCCCTCTTCCATCCAGCCATGTGATCACCAATCTTGTTCCTGCTATCCATGGATTCACCATGACTATATAATCACTATCTCACAATAGAGATTATTATCTAGTTTCCAAATATTTTCCCCCTTGTAACTTTGCTAAAACAGCACAGTTACAACACCACCTCCCTGAATTCCCTTTGTTCCTCAATCCCTGGATACATAAAGGATCAACTAATCAAATTGGATGAACATAAGGCAGCCTGGCGTGAGCAAATTGAGGCTTTTCTGCTTAACCATTGGCAGGATTTTGAGACTCTGGTTAGTGAACTCAATCAATTCAGGGAGCATATCAACTTGCAACTTGAATTGATAAGAGCTCATGTCAATACTTGGGGCTGTACCTGAAGCATCAATATGGTCTAGATAAGGCCGCACTAGGCAACACTCTATACCAAGTGCAAACTTATGTGGACAATCAGGTGGTCTCTATTGAGGTGACTCCTCCCGCTCCTCCTGTCAGGACCCCTTCTGATTTCAAAACCAAAGTATGGAAAGGCCATTGCCAAGCTCAAGGCTACCACTAGACGCCAAGCTTCTGTGCAGCCTCTCCCTCCAGTCAAACCTATGCCTGACCCTTGTATTGCCTCCCTCACTGATCAGGTGGCTACCTTAAAAGGTGATATCAAGTACTTAAGACAGCACCTCTCAAATTCTGAAGGTTTGTCATCTGAATCTGAAGATGAAGAAGGTGAATTTGTTAATACTCCCGCTCATGACAATCATGGTTGTTGCCCTGGCTTAGAAGGTCAACCCTGGGTCTACTGTGCGCGTGCTTTAGATCAACTTGCCAAAGTGACAAATGATGTAGCTGATAGGTAGGACGCGTTGGAAAGAGAGGTCAAAACCTCTCCCGCTTTACAGAGACTCTAAATGGACAAGTTGCCCCCTTGGTCACTCAGGACACCTCCCTGGCTACCTGTGTCAATGAGATTGCTGGCACCTTGGCAGTACAACAAATCAAGATTGATGAATTTGGGACTGCTGCCACAACTTCCCGAGACATTAGTGGGCAAAACAGCTCTACCTTGGAAACTTTAGAGGAAAGCCTTTGACTCCTCTGGGCTAGACAATCTGCTGATGAATCTGAGTTTGAGGGCAACCCTCACATTAACGTCCTCAACCCTGGTGAAAACAGCCAGTCCTTGTCCTTGTCCTTGTCCATTGACCCAAATTATAAACCAACCTTCAAGCAGATATTCAATCCCAAGACCTCTACCATTGCTGGTTTCTGACCATTTACAAAACTGCAATGTGTAGGGCTACTGACAAAATCAAGAAGGAACACATCCTTACCTGCCTCCATCCCACTTGCCAGGAAGTTGTGGTCCCCGAGCTCCCTTCTATTGTCACCTGGGAGGATATGAAGTGCCTCCTTATTGAAGAGTTTGAAGGAGACCTCAGTTTAGAAGTCAAGAAATATGCATTTATGCATATTTCTTTCAAACCCAAGGAGACCCTGGCTGAGTTTGCAGATTGTTTCTACATTGAAGGCCAACAGTTAATTACTAGTTGACAGTTAACTCCCCAGGAAGCCTACACGGCTTGTTCAAATGCTTTGAAGGTGAACCAGCTTCTATGTCTACACTTTAAGGCACACAAGGCTTCACTCACTTCCATGAAGAGTATTAAGACACTCTTACAAGACATGCATTTGACACATGGAGGTACAGTGGTGCGTGAAAACAAGGCCAATAATGCTGGGACCACCTCTTGTACGCTGCACATTATGACTCTGGGTACTAGTGGACAGGCTAAGAGGCAGGGCTGTCATAACTGTGGCCAGATTGAACACCACTTGCGCACTTGCACAAATTCTTAAGTGGAAGGTTGCAATCCCAAAGAGCAGGTGGGAAAAGAGAGATTGGCTTAGAAACAGAGACACTCTCTGCTGACCAATCTCCCCCATCTCCCCCTGATCCTCTGTCTGATGAGGAAGCTCCCTCTTCCTCTGGCCCAACTATCCTTCATCTGTTTCACAACCTCTCCAGTGATTGAGAGCCTGAAGATTATGATAGTGAAGACTCTTATAGTTATGGCTATTCTGTCCTGGCTTTTCTGGAAACTATCCCTGTACCCTACAAGCTTTGCTCTGGGAAGACTACCACCACTTCCCTGGTACCTCCAAGTGAAGCTAAGTCCATGGTGGCTTGCCCTTACCTAGCTTAAGCCCATCAACCTCCCGTCTTGGTTGACTCCTCTGAGGAAGCAGCTGAGTTAGCCAAAGCTCTTTTCCACAATGTAACCATATCTCTTCCACTACAGACTGTATATAAGGAAATCCCTGCGTTACAGTGTATGCTGGCCAAATGGGAAAAGGAGCTAGAGGCTGCACAAGATGTGTTGGCAGTCTTGCCTTCCTTTGGGAAATATACAACCTGCGTGGAAGTATCAATCCAAAAGGTCAAAATCAAGGCCATCTTGGACACGGGTTCTCCAGTCAACGTAGTATCTTCCAAGCTAATGAAGAAACTTAAGTTGGCCCCTGACCTCAACTACACGCAGCCGTATGGCACAGCGGGCATGGCCCAAACTTGAGCCATTGGTGCCTACTCTGCTCTACCCATGAGGTTTAGGAAACTCCTTATTGCTTCCCCTGCTGTGGTCCTAGAGAACAAAAGCTATGACATCTTGGTTGGTACTCAGTTCCTCTGCAAATATAACGGATTTGTAAACTTACAAGATGGATACCTTTCACTCTTGGGATATGAAATTCCTTTGATTTTTGAGGAACCTCCGCGCCTTCCAGTAAAACGTCTTAAAACTTGTGTGCTTGAGTACCCTACAGGCATCTTCTTACTCAAGTATAGTACTCACTCCTCCAACAGGCGTACCCCTCCTCCTTCCTGCCCTGCAGAAGAGGGGGTACCTCTGCTAGCGCAAGCCTCTATCACCATTCCCTCAGGCTCTCAAGTGGTGATTGACTCCCAGATTTCCTATGAGCTGCCTGAAAAGTCCTTCTTGGAGCTTTACTCACCTGAATCTTTAAGTTGTACCAAGCCTCGCCTATGTCTGGGGATTTTAGACCAAACCCACAAAGAGCCTGTACAATTACTGCTTGCTAACCTGATGGCCCTGCCCATGCAAGTAACCAGAGGCCAGGTTGTGGGTCATGGTTGTGTACTTGGAGCAGAACAAGTATCTTCCCTCTAACCCTTCAGAACTTTCAGTGATTTCAACCTACCTGAAGATGATCCACAAGTTCTCTCCTTGTTCACTGCTGCTGATTTCCCCCAACTGTCTCCTGTTCAACAAAAAGATGTGTTGGACCTACTCAATCAGTTCAGTGACATCTTTGCCTCTGGACCTACAGACTATGGACTAGCTAAGGGAGTCATCCATCAGATTGATACTGGGGATGCACCCTCTTTTTGTGCTAAACCATACCGCCGTAGTAGGGTGGAAGATGCTCAGGTGTCTAAAGAACTCAAGCAACTTCTGGACGCTGGATTACTGGCTCCTTCCCAAAGTCCTTGGGCTTCCCTGTTACTGATCCACAAGAAGAAAGATGGGGGACACCACATTGTAATGAATTATCACCGCCTGAACTCTCTCACTAAGAAAGATTCATACCCCTTGCCCAGAATTGACAATACTCTCTGACGGCTGGGAGGTTCCAAGTTTTTCTCTGCCATGGATCTGGCTTTGGGGTACTGGCAGGTTGACTTATCACCTGAAGATTGAGAAAAGGCTGCACTCATCACATCAGAGGCCTCTTTGAACCCACTTGTATGCCCCAGGGATTATGCAATGCCCCTGCCACATTTCAGCAAGCTATGGACTCCATCTTACAAGACCTAAAACTCTCTTGTGTCCTTGTGTATCTTGATGATATCACTGCATTCAGCGCTACCTTTAATGACCACTTGGAACATCTCAAGGCTGTCTTCATCAAGATCTGTGAGGCTGGCCTGAAAATCAAACCCTCCAAATGCTCCTTCTTCAAGGAACGTCTTGAGTTTCTAGGACATGAAGTCACTCAGACTGGAATCCGCCCCATGAATAACAAGGTGGAAGCCATTGACAAGATGATACCTCCCACAAATCTTCAAGAGGTACAAGTATTCCGTGGTATGATGGGCTACTACCAAAAATTCATCCCTGACTTTGCTGAACTGAGTGAACCCCTTGTCCAATTGCTTTACAACGTCCCTTTTGAGTGGACTGACAGCCAACAACAAGCATTCAAAGCGCTGAAGACCAAGCTCAAGGAGGCTCCTATCTTTTTCTATCCTGATTATGATAAAGAATTCATCTTTTATAATGACGCTAGTGGAGTAGCTGTAGGTGCTATCCTTGCCCAACTCAACAATGAAAAAGTAGATTGACCTGTAGCATGCTTGTCAAGGGTCCTTAATAAGCACAAAAAGAACTACAGTGTCACCAAGAAGGAATGTTTGGTAGTACTGCATGCTGTGAAACAGTTTTGGCATTACATCTATGGAACCCACTTCACAGTAGTCACCAATCACTCCTCTCTCAAGTGGTTACAACAACTAAAGGAGCCTGAAGGTTGGCTAGCGTGTTGGGATCTACGTCTGCAAGGGCATGATTTCACAGTGGTACACTGTCCTGGGGCCCAACATCAGAATGCTGATGGCCTGTCAAGGATGCCAATCCTGGCCATCCATCCCGCTGATGCTGATTGACCATATAAGCTAATAGGATATCCTGACTCTTGGACCACTGAGCCCAAAGATATCCGCCTAGCTCTACAGACCCTATCCAAGGACACCATAATTTGTGATAGCAACTCTTCAAGAAGGTTAACAATGCCTACCTACCCTACATTTGCCCTAGTATGAGGATAGCCATCATCCTCCAAGCTCACATTGATACTGGCCATGGAGGCATAGCCAAGACTCATGACTGGTTGTGCATAAACTTCTACTGGGAAAACATGCACCTCTTGATCCCTGATGTCCTTGCCTCCTGCCATTCTTGTCAACTCCAACGTCCTCGTTCTTCCCAACACCAGTTCCAACTCATCCCTCCAAAACATACCTTCCATACGGTGAGTATTGATGCTGTTGGGCCCTTCCCCCATTCTAGGTCGGGATGTTGGTTTATTTTTGTTGCTATAGGCCAGTTTAGCAAATGGGTTAAAGCCAGAGAAACAAAAGATATAACAGCTAGAACCACGGCTACTTTCTTGTTGCAAGATATCTTCTATTGACATGGCTGCCCTCAAGTCCTGCTCTCAGACAATGGCATCAATTTTAATGCTCACCTCATCACCTCTATTGTCAAAGCTATGGGGACTCACCAGTTGTTCTCTGCGCCATATAATCCCTCCACCAATTGAACTGTCAAACGAGCAAACTCCACCCTAGTATCTATCATGAGAAAACTCACACTCTCTGATACTGCCAATTGGGACATGTTCCTCCTTGCTGCCCTCTTTGCCTACCGCCTGAGTAGACACTGGGTGACTGGTCAATCCTCTTTTGCCATGCTTTATGGACAAGAGGCCACTACCCTCTCAATCTTGGGACCTCCTCTGATTGAGTATTATACATCTGCTAATCCTGAGACCCACATGAAAGACCTAACCAACCGTATCATTGACATCCAGGCAACCACCTACTCCACTGCTTATAAGGTTAAGGCTTTGGAGCTCTCTCCATCCAATGCTGCTAGAGCCCCCCTCCCCAAATACCAAGTAGGCAATTTAGTTCTCTACTACCAGAATTTTACAGGTGGTAAAGCCCACAAGCTGGATTCCCTCTGGATTGGGCCCTGTGAGGTTACCTTCAAGAAGGGCTTTGAGTACACTGTGAAGCTGCTATTGTTTGTCCTTCCCTTTGCCTGCGTCCACTCCAAATTCCTTTGCAAGTATCAACTCCCTCTGTCCAATCTTGAGGGGGGAGATGCTGTAAATTACGCTATTAATGCTATTTCAATTTGCCCTTTGAATATTGATAGTTACAAAGATTTGACTGGTTTTGCCTTCAAGTTTGGAAATTCCTTGCCTTCTGCAAATGGGTCTGGTTTAATATCCACCCATTCTGGATTATTGTACCTGTCTGTGGTTGATCCTGGTATGACCTCATCCCAGCGTGACCCCCTCAGCCACTCTGTTTGCCTATTGAGTGGTCCCCGCTTCTTGTCAACTATTTAAAGTAGAATCATTACTCCTAATAAAGACAAGCTTATCCACATTTGTGTTGACTTTTATAATCTTCAAGCTTTTCCTGTCCTTTCTGCCAAAAGGACTTTTACATCTTGTTTTCCAGGAAATTAAGGTACATGCCCTTAATTTTGCCCTGAAGGCTAACTCAAGGCTAGCTTTGAACCTCAAATCTTTTGTAATAAAGATTTCCCGCCGTGTCCTCCAGGATGTTGTCCCCTGGAGCCAAACACAACAGAGTGTCTCCAGGACGTCCCAAATAAGCTCAATGGAGTTTAAACAGTAAATCCCACTGAGGGAAACCAGGTCAAGGAAGACAAACTGGGCATCCTTTTAGGCAGTAACTGCTCACTCAGATACCCTTTCACCATGTGTTAGCCCCAAGAGTGTGTCCTTCAACATTGAGAACAAAATGTTTATTTGGTCCTCAAGCTTGCGCACAACAGGATGAGACAATGTCAGCTGCCTTGACACATGATTGATGTAGATGGCGTAAAACATAGCAAGGACAAAGGGAACCAGGACCTGGTGTACTATGACATTGATTATTTCTAAAAAGGGGTAATAATTTAATAATCATTTTATTTTTAGACTACCTTATTTGGTGTCCTCCTTGTTGGCGGCTTTGGCAGGTTTAGTCATCCTTGGTGCTAGCAGTTGGGCCAGCAATTTGGTATCCTCTGTTCTGGCGTGCTTGGCAGGTTTGAGATGCTAATAAATCTCTGGGCTGTCAACGCAGACAGACAGTGAAGAAAGATTGTACTCCTTAAATTGCTGGCCCTCAACCACAGTCTTTTGAATGTTTAGAGCAGGCTCAATGGTCTTCTCCAATGTGTCAGCATCTTGGCCTTGAGCGTCTTTGCGGACACCTTATTGATTTTCTCACATGTAAAGACAGCAGACTTCACCTTTGCTTTGACTTTACAATCAACCTCCTTGATCTTTGCAATTTCATGATCAAAGTCCTTCAATAATTTCTCCAGTTCTCTCATTGATTTTTACTAATCTTTGCGTTTTTTATAGCTTTGGCCTCAATAAACTCTGTTTTATTATGATATTATTGACTCTTTGTTTATCCCTGTTTGTTTTCACATTTACTAAAATATCCCATCTTTTTATCCATTGTGTATATTTTCATGCTTATCTCAATATGTGTTGTTTGCTTTGTGTTTTGCATTAATTCCATAATTACCATATTTTTTAGCTCTTTAGACAGCCCCTTGTAAAAATATTAACAACAATTTGGTAATCAGCTAAAGTTAAATTATAAAATTATAAGTTTATTGTGTTTATAAAATTTTGTAGCTGATCTAAATTCAAAACCTTAATGATAAACTTTAAGCCAATCAGGAGCTGTATAAAAAAAAGATTTTTGTGACATAAAGGGTCATTCAATGATTCTTTGGTGTATGTGCGCTAATTAATATGATTGGCTGGTTGTTTTACCATTGTGCGCCATTGCCACTGTGGCAAGTTGTTGGTGGACCATTACTCACCTAGCAGCTGATTGAGGGTAGATACACCATCTAGAAAGACACCATCTCAAAAGACACCATCTAGAAAACAACATTGTTGAGGATCTGGATGTACATGTATTCTGGCTACCACTAACCTACTTAACATCCAGGCATTGCCTGATTTGGTGCCTTTCCAATATACAGTATGACATATCAGAAATGATAACCAAGTAATATAACATGACTGTCCAAATATCCAGTGGCTTAAACCTATCCTTCATATGTCCAACCCCTAGGTTTGATCCAGCTAAATCTCTGCCACAGCTAAAGCTATATAAGTATAAAGTATTATCCAATAAAACATACTTCTCTTCTTTCTTAATTCTATATTCAAAGCTTCCCCAAAAGGCGCTCCTTATCACTGGTAGCACTACAGGTTTTTTACCACGTCCATGAAAGAGAAAATGACTGAACAAAGCCCACCTACCTTTGCTCACATACTGAACCAGGCTACATTCATGATACCTGGAAAACGTACTTCCACGCCCACAACATTGACAAAGATATAACTAGTGGATGCATCATATTTTAAGGTCAGGTCATGCCCAAAGCATGCGCAAAGATAATTCAATACAGTTGCTCTCTTCAACAACAAACAAATGCACAACCACCTATCACAGGTGAAGTTACCAACATCAAATACATTAATATTAACAAGTTCTTTGGTAAAAACAAGGGAGACATCATCAACTAACTGGTTTGCCACCTGGGTCCACTCAAAATCTGACAATCAGCTTGACAACTGGGAAGAGTTCAAAGCTGTCATCACCCACAACTTTTGTGTCACTGAATCTCTCCAAGACATTGCAATACAGCTCAGCAATCTTCCTAAGAAGACCACTGTCACAGCTTACACCAATGAATTTGAAGAGATACATTGCAAGATTCAAAACACAGCACAAGCTGACATTGTGCACAAAAGAGCATCATTCATCAACAGAATGAAACCCTCAGTTGCTGCCCTCATCTGTCCAGAGGCCAACAGCTTCATGCCTGCGCTCATTGTGGAAGCCAAGCGCTCAGAAAAATACGTAAATATAGAATATACTGCACACAGTGGCAACCACTCCTCCAACAATAATTGCAGAGAGAGTTCCAATGGCAACAAACCCCAAAACACCAACCACAACAATAGCAACTCCACTTGAAATAACACAATTGCAGCCAGAGCGCAAACTGCTCCCATCTCAAGAAAGAGGACACTGCTGAAGTAAACAATGCTGAAGCAGCAACTTGCTATAAATCTGACCCCTCATTCTCTGACCTCAAGGGTCTCAAAACAGAGGAACAGGGAAAAGAGGAGGCGGAACAGACTTAAGTGCTCCTGTCTCCCCCCAAACTAACAAGAAATTGTACCAAAGAACAAACTTTGCTGCTCAAATTCCATGTGTCCTACAATCTTCTATCTTTATGAATGTAAAAATTAAAGATCACTACAACTTCTTGTCTACCCATGCACTTATAAATCTAATACAAACAAAATTTTATTTGACTCTGGTGCACAACACACCATAGTAAGAAAACCATTTGTAACCAAGTACAAAATACCAGTTTTCAAGTCCAACTTCAAATATGCCAGAATGACAGACAAATCAAAGGTTCTACTTGAAGGCAAAACAACTCCCTTCAGAATTGATCTCCAAGGCATACAAACATCCATGAAAGGACTTGTCATGAACAATATAAGCTACAACATTATAGCAGGCATGGACTGGTTCACCCAAGTGAACCCCAGTGTATGTTGGAAAACAAAGACCATGATCTTCAAGCAAAATGGAGTCAATTTCAACATCCTCAAAGAGCCTAATAATCTCATACTGAGAGACACAGTATTTTTCCAAATCTTAAATCAATTAGACTTTGAATGTCTAACCAAAGATAGTTTGCTCCACATAATGAGGTACACCAAATTCAAAAACATGCAAACAACCAAAATTCAATCCCCAGAGCTGGCAGCACTCCTAAATACATTCACCCATGTATTTAATTAAGAGCTAACCCCTTAAAGGGAGGTCAAACATGGCATTGGCCTATGCAAGGCCATGCCTAAACCTGCACCCCTCTACAGACTCTCCCCTGTGGAGACACAAACCCTCAAAAATCACATTGAAGACAACCTAGCTAAAGGCTTCATTTGTCCATCCAAATTTCTGTGGAGGGCAGCAGTGTTTTTTGTAAAGAAAAAAGGAAGGCTCACTCTGTCCAGTAAAAGACTACAGAGCTCTCAATGCAAACACAGTGAAAAATAAATATCACCTTCCACTTATAGAGGATCTGTTTGCAAGACTCCATGGAGACAAATTTTTCTCCAAAATAGACCTCACCTCAGGTTACAACCAAGTTGAAGTTAAAGAAAAGGAAATACCAAAAACTTCATTCTGTACACAATTCAGATCCTTTTAGTGTAGGGTAATGAATTTGAGATGACTAAAGCTCCCGTGACATTTTTCACCATGATGAACCAAGCACTAAACAGTCTCTCAAATACATTATTCTATCTTGACAATATCATCATATTCTCAAAAATCAAAGAGGAACACCTCACACATGTCTGCAAGACACTTGGTCAACTTGCAAAGCACAAAATCTACACAAAGCCTAGCAAGTGCTGTTGTAAATTGTGCCATCAATGCTATTTCAATATGACCTTCAAATAGTGATATGTGCAAAACTTTTGGCTGGTTTCACTTTTGCTTTCAATTTTGGGAATTCCTTGCCCTCTGTAAATGGGGCTGTTCCAATATCCACCCATTCCAGATTACCATACCTGCCATTGTCTTATCCTGGTATGAACTTATCCTAACGTGACCCCCTTGACCACTCTGTCTACCTAATGAGTGATCACTGACCATTGTCTACTATTTAAGTAGAACCATTTCTCATAATAAAGACAAGTTTATCCACATTTTTGTTTGAAAGAAATATTCTTCAAACCTGTTCCTTTCCTTTTTGCCAAAAGGAATTACTCATCTTGTATTCCAGGAAATCAAGGTATGTGTCCTTAATTTTTCCCTGAAGGCTAACCCAAGGCTAGCTTCAATCCTCAAATCTTTTGTTATAAAGAATTCCTGCTGTGTCCTCCTGGATGTTGTCCCCAGGAGCTGAACACAACAAAATGGTTCTCACTACAGGGGCTGCAAGCCCCTTGGTTACCCTTTTCACATGCACATTCTCTGGTCCTTCCCCCCTCATTTCTGAAGTACCCAATCAACCTAACATTTCTAGTTCTCCTCTAGAAGAGGACATCACCAATGCCACCTCAACTCCTATGGTAATGGTGTTATCTCCTAGGCCTGTGTGGGCCCCCTTCCTGCTTTCTCTCTTAATTACAAGAAAGCATGCAATACCATGTATTCCCTCCTCAACACAGGAACTGTGGCACTGCACACTATCCCTGGTCTTTGTCCTGGATACGCCTCAAAAGGTCTGTATTCTTTCCTCCTGGATTTTACCTCCCCCGCGTTGACAGAGTAAATGGAAACTATTGGAGTGCTGGTTAACCTATTCACCCAGCCCGCTATAGTTCATCACCAGTTGGCACTAGGATCTCAGAATTAATTCCTGACTGCTATGGCTACTGCTGTCTCTAATTATCATGCACAAAATATGGCCTACCAGGAGTGGAGGCATAGCTTCTTTGCCTGTATCTCAGACAACCAGCGCAACTTGCTGGCTTTGCAGAAATACCTGACCTCATCTCTGAAATTGCTTTGTTCCTTGCTTCCTGGGTACATTAGGAATTGAATAGGTGAACTAGATGACCACTAAGCTATGTGGCAAGGACAGATTGAAGCAACTCTCTTGAAATATTGACAAATTTTGAGACCCTGGTTAACAAGCTCAACCAATTTTGAGAATATGTCAACTCTCAACTTGAGTTGGTTGAAGCCCACATTGACAATTGGGGCCAACATCTGCACCTACAATATGGTTTAGATAAGGCCGCTCTAGGCAACACTCTGAGTCAGGCTCAAAACTACTTTGATGAAAGAGTAGCCTCAATTGAAGTGGCTCCTCTTACTCCTTTGGTGGAAGTTTCCTCTTTTTTGAGGCTATGGTTTTGAAAGCAATAGCTGAACTCAAGACCACTACTCAGCGCCAAACATCTGTTCCAGTTCTCCTGCCAGTGGAACCTATGCCCAACCCCCACATTGCTCCCTTGACAGATTAACTAGCTACACTGAGTGGGGAGGTCAAGTGTTTGCAACAACACCTCTCAGACAAGTCATCCTCTGAATCCAAGGGTGAGGGAGATCCTGAAGTCAATGAGGTACCTGCATAAACAGAGCTCAGATGCTGTCCTGGATTGGAAGGGCAACCCTGTGTCTTTGCGCCCTTGCTTTGGACCAACAGGTGTTGGTTGTCAATGATGTTTCTGACAGACAGGATGCTCTATAAAGGGAGGTGCAAAATCTTACTTGTTTGACTGAAGCAATGGATGAGCGCGTCACTCCTTTGGCATTTCAGGCTACCAGTTTGGCCTCCTGTGTTAATGGGATTACTGGTACTGTGGCAGTACAACAGATGGCAACTGTGATAAGTTTGTCTCCCTGGTGATTGACTCCCTGGTACTTGACACTTTGTCAATTACCAGGGAGTTGAGTGCCACATATGTGAATCTATTATTGTTTTTGGCTTAACTAATTTTAAGCTAATTTTTACTAGTAATTTAGGGGTTCAAAACCAACAACCAAGGTTAAATTTACTTAACTTGACTCTTCAATAATTTGGTTAGCTAAAATACCAATTTAAGGGGCAATTTATAAGCAAATTTACTAATAGAAATGAAAAAACCTGTGTTCAACACTCTAAAACAAAAAGTTGCTAGTTTGACACTTTTTAAGCCAAATTTTAATTCTATTAATAAAAACATATGCGCTTATATAAAATTTATTATTTACTATTATATTTTTATTAATAGTATCCATAGTTGTCAATTAGGCTCCCAAGCACCACTATACTAGATTTGGTGGTATAGACATTAATCAAATACCCCACTTGTTTTATATTATTTCATTCCCAGGTTTGTGGATTAAGTGGTGCCACATAAATCAAGCCTAATTTATTAAGAGATTTCATATGTAATTTATAAAAAACTGAAACTTGGTATCTTCTTTGTTCAACTCTATCCACTTGCCACCTGATTGGTTTTGGATTTAACTAATCAAAGGCTCAGAATTAAGGCTAAATTAATGTGACGCACTATGAGCGCCACTCAACACTTGTCCACTTGACACTTTAACTTGGGGATTAGTACAGAGAGCTTCTTAACCTTTTAACCAACATTATGATAAATAAGTCACTCCCAGCTCCTCACAACATAATATTATCATCAATAAACACCTTCCCATTCATTTACTTTTTTAACTTATTGATAAGGAGCGCCTTTTGGGGAAGCTTCAAATATGGAATTAGGAGAGAAGAGAAGTATCTTTTATTGGATAATACTTTAGACTTATATATATTGGGCTGTGGCAGAGATTTAGTTGGATCAAACCTAGGGGTTGGTCATGTGTGGGATGGGTTCAAGCCACTGGATACTTGGATCTTCATGTGATATTGACTGGTTGCCATTCTTGGTATGTCAAATGGTATATTGGAAGGGCACCAAATTGGGCAATGGCAGGATGTTAAGTAGGTTGGCGGTAGCCAGAATGCTTGTACATCCAGACCCTTGACACCCCCTTAAGAGGTTACTCTAGTGCATCAGGAGGGGGCTTTGTTTTAATGGCTGTTGCCTGATGCTACTGGAGCTGTCTACTAGTTGGAACCAGTATGGTTGAGTGTTCTCCTTTACTGAGGCGGAGACAGATTCTGTGGTATTTCTTGACAGTTGGGGTTTTGGCACCTTGGAATTTTACTAGATAGGTGTTGTGATCTGGTCTGTACTTGATGATTCTTCCTGGTCCCCAGTGTACTGAGTCTAGTTTCTTTCTGTTGCCATCTAGAACCCAGACGGGGGAGTCAATAGGAAGTGGTTTCTCTGTGGAGGTTACCTTTTGTGTTTTGAGCCTCTTATTTTCTGCTATTTTAGCTTTGAGGCGTATGTGTTGTAGATTTGGTACTTTTTCTACTGTGGGGGGGTCTCCCTGGGGGAATCTTTGTGTATGGCTGCTTGTTGCAGATAATTATTTCTGGGTTGTATCTGTAGGTTAGCTCAAACAGTGAATAGCCTGTACCTTGGTTGATGCAGACTTGGGATACTAGTAATAAATGTTTCATGTATAGTGGCCATAAGTCTTTGGCTTTGCCATCCATTATTTTCTCTAGGGTCCTTATAAGGCTGCCGTTGAGGCGTTCCACTCTGCTGTTGGCCTGTGGCCTGTATGGAGAGGTTGTGGAATGTTTAATGTTTTTGGATTTTAAGTTGTTGTTTACTATGTGACCTGATAACTTGGTTGCTCCATCAGTTATGATGTAGTCTGGAGTGCTGTAGTTGGCTATGATAGCTTTGTTAATGAATTGGTTTATGGTTTCTGCTTTATGGTCCTTTGTTGCCCAGCAGATGGGTCAGCATGTGGCAAAGTTGATAGCTACAATTAGAAAATGTTGGTTTGTTTTTGTTTCTGGGAAGGGGCCCACTACATCTAGCCCCCAAACCTTGAATGGTTCAGGGTCTGGTACTGGGTTGACCATTGGCTGGGGAGCCTTTGTGCTGGTGTACTTCTTGCACACTGTGCAATTTTTCAGAATATCAACTATACCCTGTTTGAGGTTGAGCCACCATACTATCTCTTTTAATGTGAGGTATAGTTTGTTAGCCTTTGTATGTCCTAGTAGGCGGCAATGTCTTAATATGGTTTCAACTCTTTGTGCAAGTGGGATGTATGGGACATGTTTGTTGTTAATGATTTGGTATAAAGTGCTGTTTGATACATGGAAATGCTTTTTGCTCCTTACTAATGTGATGTGGGTCAGTTGGTGTGTTGAGGGGTCTTTCCCTTTGGTTTTATACTCAGTGTTGTACAGGTTTGGCCAATCAGGGTCCAGGTGGTCAGGATGATCCTCTCTAGGCTGACATAGTCTAGAGAGAGCATCAGCTGTGACCAGCTCTGCCCCTTTTTGTATTGGATGTCCAAATTAAGCTGCTCCAGCAGGGACATCAATTTGGCTTGTTGCCGTGCAAGTGTGTTCTGAGTTTTGAACTATATTAAGGATTTATGGTCAGTTAGTACTTGGACGTTTAAATGTTCTTTCAGATAACATCTCCATTTCTTGCATGCATGATATATTGCTAGCAATTCCTTATTGTGTATTGGGTATCTCTGCTCAGTGTTGGTTAGTTTTCTACTTTTGTAACATACTGACAGGAAGTCTTGCTGCCCTGACTGGCAGATGCACAGGACTGCCCCAATGGCGGTGTTGCTGGCATCTGACTTGAGCTTGTAGCACCCGTTGTTATTAGGGTATTGCAATATTGGTGCTTCAATCAAAGCTTGTTTTAATAGTTGGAAATTCTTGTCACATTCTGGTGTCCAGATGAATTTCTTTTTGGCATTACCCTTGGTTAAGTCATTGATTGGTGTGGTTAGTTTCCTGCAGTCTTTGATGTATTTCCTTAGGTAAGCTACCATACCAAGAAATCATCTAACTTGACTAACAGAGGTGGGGCATTGAATGTTATTTATGGCTTTTATTGTATCTGGATCTGCTTTGATGCCACTGTCAGAGACAATGTGGCCCAAGAACAGGAGTTCCTTTTCCATAAATTGGCACTTACTTGGTTTTTCATAAAGTTTGTGCTTTACAAGTCAATCAAGTGTCTTGCAGACATGCATGATGTGTTCCTCTTTTATTTTTGAGAATATGATGATATTGTCAAGGTAGCATAATGTATTTGAGAGACTGTTTAGTGCTTGGTTCATCATGGTGAAAAACGTCATGGGAGCGTTGGTCATCCCAAAGTTCATTACCCTACACTCAAAGTATCCAAATTGTGTATGGAATGCAGTCTTTGGTATGTCCTTTTCCTTTACTTCAACTTGGTTGTAACTTGAGGTGAGGTCAATTTTGGAGAAAAATTTGGCTCCTGAGATTCATGCAAACAGATTCTCTATAAGTGGAAGAGGGTATTTATTTTTCACTGTGTTTGCATTGAGAGCTCTGTAGTCTGTTACTGGACAGAGTGATCCTTCCTTTTTCTTTACAAAAAACACTGCTGCCCTCCACGGGAATTTGGATGGACAAATGAAGCCTTTAGCTAGGTTCTCTTCAATGTGATTTTTTATGGTTTGTGTCTCCACAGGGGAGAGTCTGTAGAGGGGTGCAGGTTTAGGCATGACCTTGCATAGGTCAATGTCATGTTTGACCTCCATTTAAGGGGTTAGCTCTTCCTTAAATACATGGGTGCATGTATTTAGGAGTGCTGCAAGCTCTGGGGATTGAATTTTGGTTGTTTGCATGTTTTTGAATTTGGTGTACCTCATTATGTGGAGCAAACTATCTTTGGTTAGACATTCAAAGTCTAATTGATTTAAGATTTGGAAAAATACTATGTCTCTTAGAATGAGGTCATTAGGTTCTTTGAGGATGTTAAAATTGACTCCGTTGTGTTTGATGGTCATGGTTTTTGTTTTCCAACATACGCTGTGGTTCACTTGGGTGAAACAGTCCCTGCCTGCTACAATGTTGTAGCTTATGTTGTTCATGACAAGTCCTTTGATGGATGTTTGTATGCCTTGGAGGTCAATTCTAAAGGGAGTTGTTTTGCCTTCAAGTAGAACCTTTTATTTATCTGCCATTCTAGTGTATTTGAAGTTGGATTTGACAACTGGTATTTTGTACTTAGTTACAAAAGATTTGCTAACAATAGTGTGTTGTGCACCAGAGTCAAATAAAATTTTATGTGTATATGGTTTGTAAGTGCATGGGTAGACAAGAAGTTAAGAGTGATCTTTAATTTTTACGTTCATAAAAATGGAGGATTGCGGGACATGTGGGATGCAAGCAGCAAAGTTTGTGCCTTGGTACAGTTTCTTGTCAAGTTGGGGGGAGACAGGGGCACTTAAGCCTGTTCCTCTTTTCCCTGTTCCTCTGTTTTGAGACCTTTGAGGTCAGAAAATGTGGGGTCAGGTTCATAGTGGGTTGTTATTTCAGCATTGTTAACTTTGGCGGTGTCCTCTTTCTTGGGACAGGAGCAGTTTGCGCTTTGGCTTAAATTGTCATTATTGCAATTGAAGTTGTTGTTGCTATTATTGGTGTTCTGGAGTTTATTGCCATTGGAGTTTTCTATGTCATTGCCATTTGAGGAGTGATTGCCGTTGCATGCAGCATATTCCGTATTTGTGTGTTTTTCTGCGCGCTTGGCTTCTGCAATGAGCACAGGCATGGAGGTGTTGGCCTCTGGGCAGATGAGGGCAACAAAGGAGGTTTTCATTCTGTTTATGAATGATTCTCTGGTGTGTACGTTTTCAGCTTGTGCTGGGTTTTGGATTTCGCGGTGTATTTCCTCAAATTCATTGGTGTAAGCTGTGATAGTGGTCTTCTGAGGAAGATTGCTGAGCTGGATTGTAATGTCTTGGAGAGATTCAGTGACACAAAAGTTGTGGGTGATGTCAGCTTTGAACTCTTCCCAGTTTTCAAGCTGATTGTCAGTTTTTGAGTGGACCCAGGTGGCAAACCAGTTAGCTGCGGCCTTGTACAGGCGCTTTCTGGCTCCCTGGTCCCATTTCTCATGAGGGATGCGGCTGGCGCAGAGTTTAGCGGCTGAGTGGTCTAGCCAGTTGATGATATTTTCTTTGTTTTTACCAAAGAACTTGTCAATATCAATAATTTTGGTGTTGGTAACTTCATCTGTGATAGGTGGTTGTGTGTTTGTTTGTGGTTGAAGAGAGCAACTATATTTAATTATCTTGGTGCATGCTTTGGGCATGACCAGACCTTCAAATATGGTGCATCCACTAGATATATCTTTGTTGATGTTGTGGGCGCAGAAGTACGTTTTCCAGGTCTTCTGGGATGTGGCCTGGTTGAGTACGTGAGCAAAGGTGGGCGGGTTTTGGTCAGTCATTTTCTCTTTCATGGGTGTGGTCAAAAACTGTAGCTGCTACCAGTGATAAGGAGCGCCTTTTGGGGAAGCTTCAAATATGGAATTAGGAAAGAAGAGAAATATATTTTATTTTATAATACTTTAGACTTATATAGACTTGACTGTGGCAGAGATTTAGTTGGATTGAACCTAGGGGTTGGTCATGTGTGGGATGGGTTTAAGCCACTGGATACTTGGTCAGTCATGTGATATTGCTTGGTTACCATTCTTGGTTTGTCAAACAGTATATTGGAAGGGCACCAAATTGGGAAAAGGCAGGGTGTTAAGTAGGTTGGCAGTAGCCAGAATTCTTGTACATCCAGACCCTCAACAAAGCCAAAGAAAAACAATGCTTCTTAATTGTAGCCATCAACTTTGCTACACACTAGCCTATCTTCTGGGCAACCAAAGACCACAAAGCAAAAACAATCAACTGCTTTATCAACTTGGCAATCATATCCAACTACAGAGCTCTAGACTACATCATAACCAATGGAGCCAAAAAACTATAAGGACATATATTGAATGATAATTTAAAATCAAAGAATATCAAACATTCCACAACCTCTCCCTACGGGCCACAGGTCAATGGCAGAGTTGAACGCCTAAACAGCAGTCTCATCAGAACCCTTGAGAAAATAATGGATGGCAAAGCCAGAGACACATGGCCACTATATGTGAAACATGCATTATTAGTATCTCAGGTACACACCAATCAAGGGACAGGCTACTCACTGTTTAAACTAACATACAGATACTAACCAGAGATAGTCACCTGCAATAACCAATCATATGTGAAGATTCCCCTGGGGAAACCTCCCACAGTAAAACAGGAACCAACGCTACAATGCATATGCCTCAAAGCTAAGATAGCAGAGACCAAGATACTCAAAACACAAAAAATAACCTCAACCAAGGAAATAATCCCCATCAACTCCCCCATCTGGGTACTTGCTTGTAACAGAAAGAAGCTAGACTCAGTACACAGGGGACCAGGAAGAATCATCAAATACAGACCAGAAAAGAACACCTACCTGGTTAAGTTCCAGGAAACCAAGGAGCCCATCATCAAAAAGTACCACAGATCCTGCCTTTGCCTCAGCAAATGGGAACACTTGACCCAACTGGTACCAACTAGCAAACAACTCCAGGAACATCAGGCGGAAGCCGTCAAGACAAAGCCCCCTCCTGATGTACCAGAGTAACCCCTTAAGGGGGGTGTCAAGGATCTGGATGTACACGTATTATGGCTACTGCCAATCCACCTAATATCCAGCCATTGCCCAATTTGGTGCCTTTTCAATATACAGTTTGACATAACAGAAATGGTAAACAAGCAATATCACATGACTGTCCAAGTATCCAGTGACTCAAACACATCCTGCACATGATCAACCCCTTGGTTTAATCCAACTAAATCTTTGCCACAGCTAAAGCTATATAAGTCTAAAGTATTGTCCAATAAAATATACTTCTCTTCTTCTTAATTCTATATTTGAAGCTTCCCCAAAAGTTACTCCTCATCACCTGATAAGATTTTAATATATACTGGAACAGCATCAATCCATTTCATTTGATGTACCAGGTCATTTTGTTTTAGTTTGAACTTGTTGTTTGTTTTTTGATATGATTTTGGTTCTAGTGCCAGTGATATTTTGTTTTTGTTTAGAATTTTGCCTGTCACCAAAAATACTTATATTATTTGATTCCTGAATCTTGCTGACTTGGGGTTTGCTTAAATCTGAGTTTGTTTTGTTTAAATCCAAAGTTTTTTTTGCTTGTTGTCATAGCTTTTAAAACTACTGTACCAAGCTCAGATCCCTGACACTCTCAAGAAAATCCCTAAGGCTCTGCCTTCCAGAAACCCAAGGGGAGATGTTGCAACATCTTCAATTTCTCCCTCTTGGTGAAGTAATTCTCCAAGTGATTCCCTGACTAATCATTAAGACATTGGCACTCTTATCAAGTCCCCATCTAATACAGGGATCAAATCTTTTGAATCCTAAGAGGGACAATTACTTGGATAAGCCTCATGACTGCCATGATATACATGGACAGTATGTGGCTTCCCATAGTAATATATAATACTAAAAACTCATATCAAAAAAATATCATTATCTTCTTAATTTTCCCCTTTATCTTGCTTATTATACTTCTCAGAAGTATATACTTGAAATTAGCTGCATGGTAGAAAATGGCCTGTGGGATCCAAAGAGATGGGTTTTAGCTTAAGTTAAGCATTACTAAAGCTAATGCCATGAATGTTATTTCTCCCAAAAGAAGTGATAAACTCCAACTAGTAGAATCAAACTTGGGATCAGGCTCTGATAGGCTTGGGGATCATGTGGACCCTTGGGCCGCCCACCCATGTTTTTTACAGCTAGCCAATAGGTGAGCTGGAACAGGCAACAATTTGAATCTGATTAATCAGGGTAATTTTCAGGCCTGCCTGGCCACAATTTTTCAGAGTGCAGAAGAGCGCCATAGGCTGGTGATTAATCCAGACCAATCTAGATTGCTGGAAGTGGTCAACAAACATGCTTTCACTCCTGTCATAACTGATGGGCTGTCTGAAAAGAGGATTGCTGCTCAGCATGAAGAGTCAAAGTCCAAAGTGAATTCAGATGATTGGCGAGAAGTTTGGGACACCTGGACATGTGATCTCTGGCCAGAAAAGGACCCAGAAGTTACTCCAGAAGATGCACATTTTATGGGACAAAAGTTAACCTGGCTTATAGTTTCTGAAGATCACATGATCCAGGATGAAAGGAACACCAGTAACAATGAGGAAGCCATGAAAATGTTATCATCAGACTGTCAGATAAAGGTCATTTCAACAGAGGAAACAATGGGCCAAAAGGTTTAGAATGGGCCCAGAACTCTTGGGCTGGAAGAAACTGAGCAACTCAGCTATCAGGTGATGGTGTCAGGCACCCACCCACTTGGAAGTAGTCTTCCAAGATGGTGAATGATTGCAGAGGAATTTAGACAAGTCACAAGAGATCCTACAGGCAGAGACACCATTCCAAGGTAAAATGGCTCTCAAAACAGGCAGTAACAACCCAAAAGTGGATTGAAGCAACCTAGGAAGAAATACACTCCTAAATAGCTGAGGAGAAAGGCTGAAGCCAACAGAAAGAAGACCTGGGGTTTGATGGGCTTCTTGGCAAACTGATAGTTCTGAGATTCTTTATTTCAGAGAGGATTGTGGGACAAGGGGTTCCATTATACCAGACTCCTGGTATTACTTGAAGCCAGAAGTTATCTAAGAAATGGGCTTTGAGGAGGTACCAGAGTCAGCTCATGTACCCAGAAAAATACTGGCCTTGACAGCCTGCAACAAAGCCATCCAGAAAAGCCATTTATACCCAAGGGACTCCAAAATGGAAGCCTTGGGTAATCTCATGGTTTGAATTAAAAGGTTTAAGTCAAACTAAAATAAACAGTAATTCACTTTGGGTGAATAAAGACTTTATTGATTGAACAAATAATAAAATAAGACTTACCAGCTATATATAGCATGGTAGGGATAAATAGTAGGGGAAAAGAGTAAAGTATTTGAGGGGATTTGGGGAAGTTAATGAAGACTGTGAATTAGTTTAACTTAAGCCAGGAGATTTGATGTTTCTTCCCCTAAAATATGCTTAATTACATAATTGTTTAAAGTTAAATTGACAATCCCACAAGAGCAGCAAAGAACTGGAGGCATCTCCAGCTATTCCCCAATGGAAACTGGAGAAGTAGAGCAGAAACCAGCAACAGAACCAGGAGCCAACGGCAAGAACAACACGGAGTCAGAGACCACAAGATTAGCAGTGTTTTCATCTGTTACTAAATTATCCAAAAGATTAGTTGTTGTAACACCTAATTGGCTGAAATCAAATTTGGAAGGTAAAAATTGGACAATTACTCATTCTTCTTAACTATCTTTTAGATGACAATCAACTAAGTGTAAAGAAGACCCGGGTTCAAATTCTGTTGCTAACGTTGATGAATCTAATGGATTATCTGGCTCATAGTCATCAGTAACTTAGAACATATACTACCTATTAATCCATGAATTTTAGGAGATACAGACAGCCCAAAAGAGGAAAAATAATCCTCTTCAATACTAATAATTGAATTGCTGACAGGAATAAAATGAAATTTATTCCTGAAAGATAGTTTAATCTGAATTTAGCATTTTGAATGATATTTATACTCTGAAGTCTTATTAAAACGGCATTGCCATTATGAAACAAATAAGATTATGGGACCCTGGTCCTACCATTTTATTTCTTATTTTATCTTGGTTATTTTCTGCTTCACTACTGTTCTAACAGAAAATCCCTGTCTGACAGCCCATGTTTATGAGAAAGTTCCTGAAACCTGGCCTGTGTTTTATTATCCGCCCAGAGCACCCTTTGGCCCACTGCATTTCTCTGACTACCCATGTAAGCTGGAATACATGGGGTTTACCTTGGACAATATCCTCTGCTTTGACCGCCTGGCCCAACAGAGAACCCTGAAAACAGTCTTTCACAAAGGCGCCTGGTACAAGCACCCAGCTGCCATATTCCTTGAGAAGTACAACTTTTTGCCTACCTATCCAACAGATATGGAAGCACCCCCAACACCCAAACCTGACTGCCTACCCCCTAGCCCAGATCTGTCTCCTCCCACAGCCAGTTAATATGCAGGCATAGCCTACATTACCTTTGCTGGGTTAATTGATACCATGATACCCTCCACCGGACCTTGGGCCTTGGTAGGCCAGTCAGCATCTTATCTCATCAAGTTAGCACTCCTCCTATGGTGGGCTCTTCCCTCCTCCCAACAGATCAAATTTGGTAGCCAAGGCAAATGGAACCCCGACTGGGATGTGGTATCCTGACAGCTAAGCTAATCAAAAGAGAAAACCAGAAAAGTTATTTCAAAATGAGTTCCACCAATCAATCCTCCATTAAAATCATGGGAAATCAGTCAAAGGAACAGAAATTGATGGAGCATCTTCCTGCTCTGGGATTTTGCTTCAGCTGGCTTAATTTTATTATACCCACTTCAATTCTGGCAATGGTATTTCTAGGAACCAGACTCCAACACTGTCAAGCCTCTGGAATAATGTAATAAACTTGACCATTATTTACCTTTGTTGATTGGTTAGACGGACAATTGCCATATAGCTGGCTTGATTGTAAAAAGCATCAACTTATCCATCCCTTAGTTTTGGCCAATTGATGGACTGATGATTACTCCAAAGATTAATCCTGATCCAAGACTAGGCCACATATTGGATTAGACCGGGTCCACAATCACAAAATGCCTAGTAGCCAATAAGACAAATTGTTCAGGAACCTACTGGAAGATGATTATGCCTAAACATTTGCACCTGCAGACACTTCAAAGCCTATGACCAATATAGAAGGCGGTTAAAGTGAATAATGCATGATGTGAAAACCCAAAGACAGGGAACTAAACTTGCACATGCATAAACTGGAAACAAGATGCTGCCAACACGCTGGTGAAGTAAGCTGAGGCCCAGTAATCAATTGTAGCCCCATGCCAACTGGCATGGCTGCCTAACTCTGGGGGCTGAAGCTAGTAGTCTGGGGAACAGATAGACTGGCTAGCAAGAGTTAGATGCATCAGATATCTATCTGGCAAGAGGGCTTATCCACCCTATATAAGGAGCTCTCCTGATTAGAGATTGAGCAGAAAAAATATCACCCTTGGCTTAGAGATTGAAGATCTCTAAGTATTGTATCACTACTAGTTGACGTCTAGTAGTCAGTTGTATCCAGATAGAATGCGCTGCCGTCTATCTGCAGAACCGTGTTTCTTCTCCTACGGCCTTAGGACTCTGCCAAGCTGTAGCATTATCCCAAGACCTGATTGGTAGCTACAGAATGTTGCCATACAGTTACCTATCAACATATATTACCCAATGTCCTCTAATAAAAACAATACCTCAAGACCCCAAAATCTTGACAGTGGTGCTCACTACAAATACAAGCTACCATTGGAGTCAAGTCAAGGCGCAGCCTTGACTCTTTCCCACCCCAGCTTTGTTGATAAGTATGGGGGTTTTATGAATACTAGTGACACCAAAAGGGACACTAGTCTCCACTTGGCTATCACGCCACATAGAGCTGTTGAGCTCCAGGATGACTGCCTTCACCTGGACCCCGCCTACACACCTGGACCGCATCAACCTTGCCATTATTCTTTAGAAGAGGTTTGCGCTATGCTAGGCGCACTCCTTCACGGTTGTCAACACAAGGGGGCCCAACAGGAAGCAGAGTTCACTCTGTTTAGTTATAATCTGAATGCCGCCAACCTTTGGACTGCTTATTGGCAGTACCAGGAGGCTAACAGTATGCAGATCAGCCAGTTACTGAATTAGGAAAAGGGGTGAGTCAAAGACTTCCTCTCTTACTTTGTTCACCCAGGCATTAAACACTTGCAGCAACTTGTTACAAGGCAAAGCTTGGAGCTCACAGAGCTAGGGGCCAGCCGCAATGAATTTCAGGAAGCCCACCTAGCTACCATCAATAAGTTGAATACCAGCTTTGACTCATTACAGGGTATTCTTAGGAACCTGTTTGAAACCACCAACCATACCCACTTCAGAGCGGATGAGATAGTACAGTAATTCAACTCTCAAGTCAGGCAAATTGTTGCCAACTGCTTCAAAAGCACTGGCATCACTCCACAGTGGATCACTGACATGACAGACCACTGTATTAGCCTAACTCAAAGGGTCAATGAATTGGCCAAACATGCAACACTAAGTGGAGAGACTCCAGATGCAAATTCTATCTGTTGCATAATGGACTCCGCTGACAAGAGAAGTACCAACCAGTATAATAAGTTGGTGATGTACGTCAACAAGCTGGCAAGAAAACTAGGCAGTCTAAGAAACAGTAAGTTCCCTCCCCAGTTGGGCAATTCTTCCCAGGAGCTTGCCTCAGAACCTCACAACTGTTGCCTGTACCATGACGCCTACGTGGACAACAAGAACAATCTTTGGGAGACCATCAAAAGTGTATGGGAACTGGCCAGCTTGCTTTATGAGGATCTTGAGTCTGCACGTGAATGTATTGCTCACCTGGAGGAAGGACACATGAAGGACAAGCAACGCCAGGATACGCTTACTTCCACAGTTCTCATGCTGGAGGAAAATCACAGCAACCTCCTGGAACAACTGATACAAGAACAATCTGCCAGAAAGGAGATGGAGCTCAAATTTGCTACAAGATTAAGCAAACTTGAGACACAGGCTTATGGAGCAGGCAGTAGCAGCTCTGGACAAGCTCTGTCCCCCCTTCCTGCTTCCTTCTCGGAACAGCAGAAGACTTTCTCTCCTGACTACTTCCACAAAGTAAGATCCAATTGTGAAATCAATGGCTCTCAGTACATGTGCAATGTACCCATGGGCGTAGCGGCACTGCCTCCCCTCACGCCCATGACTTCCACCAGACTTCCTTCTATTCCTGCTAGAAGACCAGTGGCCACCCCAATAGAAGAGACTCTGGTACCCGACCACAAGTTCAAGCCATTGAACTTACCCAAATTTGATTGTAATGGAAATATTATAACATTCATACGGCTTTTTGAGATGTCTATGAGAGGGTCATCGGATCACATGAAGGCCACTACCATCATCAATGCCCTGGACCCCGCCAGTGTAGATGTTATCATGCCTTGCCTACCACAAGAAGAGTGGACATACGCAGACGCCAAGCAGGCGGTCATTGCCAAGTTCGGCAGTGAGACAAAACTCCAGGCCAGAAAGGTGGAGTTCAGCAATATTTCCTTTAAAAAATATGAGACTGTCTCCAACTTTGCTGACCGTTTCTATCACAAGGCTCAGATCCTCCTTGGAGCTGGAGTACTTTCTGACCTGGATTGATGCATCACTATGAGCAGAGCCTTACAACCCTATTGTGAGCTTGCCAACGTGATGCTCCCAGTCCTTGACCAGTCAAATGACACACAGAGAATCACTAGTTATCTTAGCAGACTTGGGTCACAGTTTGAAGCACCTAACAAGGGTCAGACAGGTAAAAGTTTTAATAACTTTAAGGAATGCTCCCTAACCCCCAAGCCGACCAATTCCACACCTGACTCAGATAAGCCCAAAGGAGAAAATAAATCATATTGCAATTCAGGCAACTGCAATAAGTGTGGAAAGCAGGGTCACTTTGCAGCGGACTGTTGGGAAGGAAAGCCTAGTCCCACTTCCATCAATGTGGTCATGGTAGCCAAACCTAGCAAACAGGGGAAAGGGAAGGCGGGCCAGTAACAGAATATACTGGTCCTGCCAATTCCCTCCCTATTCCAAAAGATTACAATTGAGGAACAAACAGCCAGTGGCCAGAGGTTAGCCCTTTGGTCTCTATGCCTGCCAACAAAGAGACTACACTCACCCTGGCAAAGCCCATGGACACCCCCACAGCCATTGACCAGCCCCTCCCTGATCTCTTTCTACCAGAAAAGAACTTTGAGGAGGACTCTATTCATAAGCTAGTAGTGGACGGCCTGTATGCAATCCCCACCCAAGGGAGAGGCTGCCCCAGGAAAATTGACGCCAACGCAATAGAGTCCGTCTCCAAGCCCTACACCGCTCAAGTTCAGGAGGTATTTACTGGTTATAACCCAAACGTGTCCAGCAACCTGCCGCCTCTGAAAGGTGTACAATTCTCTATGCCACTAGAGACTATCAAAGCCAACTTCCCTGAGATTGGCCAGAGCCTCTGCCAGTATTTTGATACCCCAGGACCACTGGGTATCCACTTATTAAATCTCCAATCTGAATCTTATACTGAATGTACTTATGCTGATATTTCCATGAAAAAGGTAAAAGTACGGGCCATTATAGATAGTGGGGCCTCCATCAATATAGTCTCCACCCTCCTGGTGAAAAGACTGGGTCTGGCTCCAGACATGGCCCACTCCAAGGTCTATGGTACTGTGGGCATTCATACCACTACATTGGTTGGGGCATACAGCTCACTGCCAATGAGATTTGGGTCAATAGTGGTTTCTTTGCCTGCCGTGGTCTTGCCCAGTCAGAACTATGATATACTGATTGGGACAGCATTTCTTTGCAAATACGGTGTTAAACTAGACATGAAAGTGGACACCTTGACGCTTCTCAGTCAGAAAATCCCACTATACTACTCTAAGGAGAAGATGCCCCCAAAAGAAACCAAGAGCATCCACCTGGTGTACAAGGACGGAGTGGTAGCAGTACCATATCATATCAAAGGGAAAGAACACCCTCTAACAAAGAAGGTGGTAGCCACCTGCAACCACACTCTGCACACCGCAAGTGGCTGCTGCAAGTATTGCACTAGTGGAAGAGGAATGGAGACTTGTTGAGCATCCAGCTGCCAGAGCCTGGCATCCAAAGGGAAGCAACAAGAGAGGACCATGCAATCAAGCATGAAGTCGGAGATGCATCGGTAGATACACGGCAAAGGAGCTTAGATACCACCTATCTTATGACAGTATTTCTCTCAGTGGGCTGCCATATTGTCAAAAGTCTCCCTAGGCAAATGTAAGTCTGGGGTCAAGAGTAGATCTCCACACAAGGCCATTCTGCGCAGAGCTGTCTTCTTGTTGCCGCAATGAAGAGCCTCCCAGGCCCTCCTGGTAGCCTGGCAAATATGGCTATCCCGCGCATCAGAGTTTTCAACTCCCAAGGAACTGTATACTTCATGCTGTGTTCTGAGGTGCGGCACAGACACACAACAGGGAATCCTAACCTTAGGATTGGATTTGTACTAAGTCTTGGTTAGATGACAGGGAAGACAATAGTGTTTACCTTGCGGCCCTGGATAATTAATCTCTACTAGGCGTAGCTAGAGAGAGGCGTGAAAGTACAGAAGACACAAAGACAAAAATGTGAATAGAGCTTAATTTTTATTGGTGAATATGAAATGGAATATATAGTGGTTAGGAATACCACAAAACACTACCAGGACGGTAGGATCACTTGCCACAAGCTTGAGTGGGGCAAGTGAGTTGCGCAGAGTCAGGAAACCAAACAATCATATTTTCTGAAGCAGAAGCCAGTTCATTTCAAGAGCCAAAAGGGAAAGCGAGAGATTTGTCTTTGAAATGGCCCAACAAAGGCAAAATCAAAACATGGTGAATGCCGTTATTCATGACATTGCTCCCCTCTAGATTGGCCTTTGGGGGGTGATACTTGCGGAGGAACTTGGCGTGTACGCAAGCAAAAGGGCAACCACTGGAGAGGAGCTTTACAGTTTACTCAGATCCTTGCTTGAAAGTCACCTCTAAAGGACCAATCCACAGGGAGTCTAGTTTTTGTGCACGTCCACCCACATGGTGTTGATAGTATAGGACATGGTCACCAACAGCAAACTCAGGCAAGGGGGAGCGCCCAGCATTGTCAGGAGAGAGCTCAAGCATCTTAGTCTTATAGGCAGAAGTGTAGGCAGTGGCCTGTATATCAATGATGTGGTTGACTAAGTCTTTGATGTGGTTGTCAGGGTTCATGGCCTTATCAGAGGAGAGTAGGGGAACCCCCAAGAGCAACAGAGTGGTGGCTTCACGCCCATACAACATGGCAAAGGGGGAGTACCCTGTGACCCAATGCTTGCTCAGACAATAGGCAAAGAGCGCAGCAGGTAAGTATAGATCCCAATTGGCAGCGTCAGAGTAGGTGAGCTTCCTCATGATAGAAACCAGTGTTGAGTTGGCACGCTCAACTGCTCCATTAGTGGAAGGATTATAGGGGGCAGAGAAATACTGGTGAGTTCCTAGAGCTTCAACAACAGAGGTTACAAGTTTGGCATTGAAGTTGGTCCCGTTGTCTGATAACAGCACTTGAGGACAGCCATGGAGGTAAAAAACATCCTGCAGCAGGAAGGCAGCGGTAGTCTTAGCAGTGATGTCTTTAGTAGGGCAAGCTTCTACCCACTTGCTGAAGTGGTCAATGGCAATCAGGATAAAGCAGCATCCGGAGTGTGAGCAAGGGAGAGGACCTACAGCATTAATGCTGACAGTGTGAAAGGCATGTTGAGGGGGGACCAATTTGAACTCATGGGAAGCAGCTCGGGGCCTCTGAAGTTGGCAGTCATGGCAACTAGATATGACATCTGGGATCAACAGGCAAAGATTCTCCCAGAAGTAATTCTTCTGAAGCCAGTCAAAGGTCTTGGCAATGCCTCCATGGCCAGTTTCTTTATGAGCTTGTGACACCAAGGAGAGGCAAAGACTGGGGCGCACGTATGGCAGGTATTGACCCCGCACCTTCTTGAAGAGTTGGTTGTTGTGTATGAGGGTGTCTTCAGACAATTTGGACAGGGCTAGTTGAACCTCTTCTGTCTCACTTTCCCAGGAAGAAGGGTAACCAATTAGCTTGTACAGGCGGTCTGCCTCCGCAGGATGTAGGGCAAGGATGGGCATTTGGGACAACCCATCAGCGTTCTGATGTTGAATCCCAGGGCAATGGAGCACAGTGAAATCATAACCTTGCAGGCAGAGAGCCCATCTGGCTAAGCGTCCTTCAGGCTCCTTAAGCTGTTGTAACCATTTGAGCAAATCCGTGGTCAGTGACAACAGTGAAATGGGTACCATACACATAGTGGCGGAATTGTTTGACTGCATGCAGCACAGTGAGGCATTCCTTCTCTGTAACACTATAATTCTTCTCATGCTTATTCAGCACACAGGAAGTATAGGCTACAGGGTGGTCCACACCTTTGTTGTTGAGCTGAGCCAAGATAGCCCCAATAGCAAGGTCACTAGCATCAGTGTACAAGATGAATTCCTTATTATAATTGGGGTACACTAGAATGGGTGCTTCTTTGAGTTTCTGCTTTAGAGTCTTGAAGGCTTGCTGTTGGCTGGCGGTCCATTCAAAAGGGACATTACGCAATAGTTGGACCAGGGGTTTGCTAGTATCAGCAAAATCAGGAATGAATTGTCTATAGTAACCCATCATGCCCAGAAAGACTTGTACTTCTCGGAGGTTGGTGGGCAGAAGCATTTTGTTGATGGCTTCAACCTTCTTGGTCATTGGACAAATTCCCGTTTGGGTTACTTCATGGCCCAGGAATTCAAGGTGTTCTTTGAAGAAAGCACACTTAGAGGGCTTTAACTTGAGGCCAACTTCTCAGATCTTTATGAACACCTCTTTAAGATGGGCTAGGTGATCTGTGAAAGTTGCGCTGAAGACTGTTATATCATCTAGGTAGACTAAGACACACAACAACTTCAAATCACGCAGGATGGAATCCATGGCCCTCTGGAAAGTTGCTGGGGCATTACAGAGCCCTTGTGGCATGCAGGTAGGTTCAAACAATCCTTCTGATGTAATGAGGGCAGCCTTCTGACAGTCTTCAGGAGAGAGGTCAACTTGCCAGTAACCTGACGCCAAATCCATGGCAGAGAAAAATTTAGAACCTCCAAGGCGCCAAAGGGTGTGATCAATGCGCGGTAAGGGATAAGAATCTTTCTTGGTTAGAGAATTCAACCTTCAATAGTCCATCACAATCCAGTGTCCACCATCATTTTTCTTTAAGATGAGCAGGGGGGAAGCCCAGGGACTTTGAGAGGGAGCTAGTAGTCCAGCATCCAGAAGTTGTTTGAGCTCCTTAGAAACCTGCACATCTTCCACTCGGCTGCGGCGGTATGGCTTGGCACAAAAGGGGGGAGCATCTCCTGTGTCAATCTGATGAATCACACCTTTGGCTAGCCCATAATCAGTACTATCTTTAGCAAAGATGTCTGAGAATTGGTCTAGTAAATCAAGCACCTCTTTCTGTTGAACCAGGGACAACTGAGGGAAGTCTTGGGCAGTGAACAGAGATAGGACTTGTGGCTCGTCTTTGGGTAGGTTAAAGTCTTGAAACGTTCCAAAAGGGTGAAGATACAAGACTTCAGGAGCATTTAACAACTTTCCGTAACCAACAACCTGTCCTCTGGATACTGTCATAGGAAGCGCAGTAAGGTTGGCAACTAGTAATTGAACGGGATCCTTGTGGGAAACGTCCAGAATTCCAGGACAAAGGTAAGGCTTGTTACGTCCCAGCAAAAGAGGGGAGTACAGCTCTAAGAAAGTCCGGTCAGGTAGTTCATATGATATCTGGGAGTCTATGATAGCCTGAGAGCCTGGGGGGATGGTGATAGCAGATGTGGCCATGAGAGGGATTCACTCAGTTGCAGGACAAGCCATGGGAGGACACTTCATGTTGGTGGAATGGGTTCGTTATTTTAGGGTGAAAACTCCAGTGGGGTACTCCAGAGTAAATGTCTTCAAACGTTTACCGGGAACTTTGATTGGCTCTTCAAAGATCAGAGGGACTTTGTACCCTAGGATAGAAAGATAACCATCCTTTAGGTTAATGATCCCATTATATTCCTGAAGGAACTGGGTACCAACCAAAAGGTCATAGCTCTCATTTTCTAGAACAACAGCCGGTGCAACCAACAGGAGTTTACCAAATTGCATTGGTAAGGCAGAGTACGCACCAATGGCGCGAGTCATGAAGAGACCAGCGGTGCCATAGGATTGATGGTAGTTGAGATCAGGGGCCAGCTTAAGCTTCTTTATCAGTTTATAAGAAATAACGTTGACCGGAGAACCAGTGTCCAGGATGGCTTTGATCTTGACCTTTTGGATAAATATTTCTACTCAGGTGGTGGTGCGTCCAAAGGGTGGCAGAACAGCCAAGATAACCTGTGCCTCAGCTAGTTCCTTGTCCCATTTCTCAATCATGCATTGTAGTCCCGGAAACTCCTTATATACAGTTTGGTGAGGGAGTGAGACAGATACATTCTTGAAAACGGCATCTGCAACTTCAGTGGCTTCCTCTGATGATTCCACTAATACAAGGGACCGTTTTGCCTGAGTAAGATACAGGCAGGAGACAACTGCTTTGGCCTCAGACAAAGGCTTGGTGGTTATTGTAGTCTTCCCAGATCACAGCTTGTAGGGAACAGCAATAGTCTCAGGGACGGCAAGAACAGAATACCTGTATGCATCATGGTCTTCAACATCAGATTCATCCACATTAGAATTGTCAGAAATGTCATGGAACAGGAGGAGGATAAGAGGAGCTTCATCATCAACAGACTCAGAGTCAGTAGCAGGCGGGGGTGTAGGAGGAGACTGGGAAGAATTGTCAACCAAGAGCGTCTCTGCTTCTAGGTTGACTGTTCTTTTCCCAACTGATCCTTGGGATCAGCTCCTTCAACCCGCAGATTGGTGCAGACGCAAGAGTGGTGGCCTATCTGACCACAGTTAGGCAACCTTGACATCAAGGAGAATTTTGGGAGTTCATAGTGAGGATACGAGGGCCGCGAGAAGAGGAGCCAGAGTTGGAAGCGGCACAACTTTCCCAAATGACTGCCCCAGAATGGGTAAGATGCATATCTTGGAGCAGTGTCTTTATACTTTTCATGGAGGACAGCAGATGATCAGCAGAGCCAGCCGCTGAGAGGAGATGTTGTGGAAACTGAGGGGCCACAATTAACTCATAGTATTTGGCACGGCTAAACTGTAACTGAAGGCAAGGGATGGCCCCGTCCCGAGCTATCCCAAGGGCTACCGCCATGACTTGTTCCAAGTCAGGGGTACCCATAGGGTAAGTAACTAAGCGGGGACCATTCCCAAGGTTCAGTACAGTAGGGACAAAAGCAGGCCGCCAATGTCTTCCTCAATAGGAGGGCTGGTAATTTCAGGCAAGGTTGACTCCCAAATAGGCGGAGGCAAGGGACCTGCAAATGTAGATGCAAAAGGGATAACCGAGAGGCTTACAGCCCCTGTAGTGAGCACCATTTTTGTTGTGTTCTGAGGCGCGGCACAGACACACAACGGGGAATCCTAACCTTAGGATTGAATTTGTACTAAGTCTCGGTTAGATGACAGGGAAGGCAATAGTGTTTACCTTGCGGCCCTGGATGAATAATCTCTACTAGGCGTGGCTAAAGAGAGGCGCAGAAGTACAGAAGACACAAAGACAAAAATGTGAATAGAACTTAATTTTTATTGGTGAATATGAAATGGAATATATAGTGGTTAGGAATACCACAAAACACTACCAGGACGGTAGGATCACTTGCCACAAGCATGAGTGGGGCGAGTGAGTTGCGCAGAGTCAGGAAACCAAACAATCATATTTCCTGAAGCAGAAGCCAGTTCATTTCAAGAGTCAAAGGGAAAGCAAGATATTTGTCTTCAAAATGGCCCAACAAAGGCGAAATCAAAACATGGTAAATGCCGTTATTCATGACACTTCAGGAAATAGATCCAAAGGGAGGATCCAGCTTTTGAGAATGTTGAGACTAAAGTTGAAGATAAACCCCAAGATTGGCATATCTATTGCACGGACAACTGCCAGGTCTGCAAGAAGACCCGTCAATTCCTGCAAGATCTCTTGCTGAGAGGATGAATTGTCTACTGCGTAGAACCCACTGGCAGTTCCTGTGATCCTCTTCTTCAAGTCTAAACAGGGACGCTTCTGGGTCACAACAAAGAGGAAAAGAGGGATAATATCCTCACCCTGGAATAGGTTTCTGATGGAGAAGCCCTCCTCTCCCAGACGGAACTGATTAAACACAGATTCTTGTGTTCCCCCAAAGGCACCATACTGATCCCTGTCTGGACTTACATCCACCTCTTGCCCCTCAGTCGCCCAGCTGGAGACCCAAGTAGCCTGCTTAGGCAACCGCTCTTTGACAGGTTCCTCAATAGGACGCTTTCTGGAGGAAGATGCAGCATTCCCCTCTGACTGTTGGCCGTCTTCTTATGTCCCCAATGGGGAAGGGTCTTCTAACCCCGTGAACGCTGATTCTGAGTCTCCATCTCAAAGTCCTCAGATTAACGCCTGTCTGGCCTTGAGCGTAAGGCTGTAGAACACCTTGCACTCTTCTTGTCAGGGATCCAGTCTCAGGCAGCCGGCCCGTTGTTTTTGGGGATAACTTGGGCCAGGTTTCTTGCAGGCAGGGCCCACCACAAGAGAGGAGCTAACTTGAGAAGGTAGAACGCGGACTTCCCCACCCAAGACCACGGGCCGGAGGCCGGTATAATGGTGTCCACCACCCCTGTGAGGGTGATGTACACTATACCAAAAAGCTTGCCGGTATGGTTGGTTGGTAAGTCAGGCGAAGAAGTGGGCATCAGTTTGGGTGTTACTGGTGGTTCCATGTAGATATTGTAGGCCGGGAGATAGTTGAATTTTCCTCTAAACAGTTTGGGTGTAGAGAATATCCACAGGCCTTGGTGGTTGTATCTGACAGCGGATTGAATGCAGGCTAATGGATCTAGTTCAAGGATTTTCTCCGGTGTATAGTCCTTGTACTCGGATTTTAAAGGATACTCGGTGAAATGGACAGGCCCAAAGGGTACACCAAATGGACGGAATACTGTGGGCGGTGGGGCAGGAGATCTTGAGCTGAACTGATAGACGGCAAATACAAAATACGGTAATAGCTGTATAAGCCAAAGTAACATAACCTTTATTTCAAAATGGCGATAAGTTTGGAGGGGGGGTCCTTGGGTCTATATAGCACCCCACCTCCAAACTTAACATTTTTCTTGGGGGGTCATCAGGGCATTGTGAAGGGCAGGGCCGGGGAATTGGGGACTTGGGTCTAAAGGCAGCAAAATGGCCCTCGGCCCAGGAGTTCTTTCATTGGTCGCGGCTCCCAATTTAGCTACCTGATTATCTTGCTTTAGCATTGAGGTCATGGGGCCAAGTTGCGGGCCGGTGCCTCTTCCTTGGGTTGGCTCTTGATTGGTTGCTGGTGAAGACTTCAAACTCATAAGGCCAATAGTTGCCAGGTCACCTTCATTAGGTGTTGTGATTGGCACTTCACTTAGTGCGGTACTTTCCTCGGCTCAATCTACTTTTCTGGGCGGGTCATCTTCTTCAATGTCAGCTCGCAGGGGCTCAAACCCAGAAAAATGCGGGCGGGCGGTCTCGCGGTCCACAGGCCCAGCGGCCCGGGGGGATCCAGGTTCCGGGTTCAATTCCCACTCCTGGGCCTGGGGTTCCAGAGGGGGAAAATTGTCAGTCCTGACACTTCTTTGGACATTTCTGCAATGTATTGCCTAGTGTCAGTCTTGCTAGTGTAGTTGGTGTAGTTTGAAGTATTGTCCATATGCAAAGGCCTCTGGTCTAGAGGAAAATATATGGTCAAGTCTAGCCGGGGGAAATGTCAAGCCTCTGGAATAATGTAATAAACTTGACCATTATTCCCCTCTGTTGATTGGTTAGATAGTCAATTGCCATATAGCTGGCTTGATTGTAAAAAGCATCAACTTATCTATCCCTTAGTTTTGGCCAATTGATGGACTGATGATTACTCCAAAGATTGATCCTGATCCAAGACTAGGCCACATATTGGATTAGACTGGGTCCACGATCACAAAACGCCTAGTAGCCAATAAGACAAAGTGTTCAGAAACCTACTGGAAGATGATTATGCCTAAACATTTGCACCTGCAGACACTTCAAAGCCTATGACCAATATAGAAGGCGGTTAAAGTGAATAATGCATGATGTGAAAACCCAAAGACAGGGAACTAAACTTGCACATGCATAAACTGGAAACAAGATGCTGCCAACACGCTGGTGAAGTAAGCTGAGGCCCGGTAATCAATTGTAGTCCCATGCCAACTGGCATGGCTGCCTAACTCTGGGGGCTGAAGCTAGTAGTCTGGGGAACAGATAGACTGGCTAGCAAGAGTTAGATGCATCAGATATCTATCTGGCAAGAGGGCTTATCCACCCTATATAAGGAGCTCTCCTGATTAGAGATTGAGCAGAAAAAATATCACCCTTGGCTTAGAGATCTTCAATCTCTAAGTATTGTATCACTACTAGTTGACGTCTAGTAGTCAGTTGTATCCAGATAGAGCGCGCTGCCGTCTATCTGCAGAACTGTGTTTCTTCTCCTATGGCCTTAGGACTCTGCCAAGCCATAGCATTATCCCAAGACCCAATTGGTAGCTAGAGACTGTCGCCATACAGTTACCTATCAACATATATTACCCAATGTCCTCTAATAAAAACAATACCTCAAGACCCCAAAATCTTGACAAACACTATGATATCATTTCTGATATTTTTAAGTATAAATTATATCTGAATAGACCGGTGATGATGTCATGATGTTGGATTCTGGTTCCTAGAAATAATTAGGGATGGTTCGGCTCAGCCCTGGCTAGCTTCCGGCTCTGGGCTGCTACAGTTAAAGCGGAATATTTATATTAAATATTTTTTAAATAAATCTTTGATGGGAGCGACTCAGAGCTAGAAACTGGCTGCGGCTGCCTGGGGCTTGGCCGAAGCAGCCCTAGAAATGATGTTATAGGGATTGAGGTGAGTACCGATCTTGTGTACCCTCACAGCTATGGAAACTGCTGTACTTGCCCTTACATGTCTAATCCTAAATATAGCAGTTCTCAACCCTGTGGGGATAACCAAGAAATTACAGTCTAGAATAAAGTGAGCTCGGTCCAAAAACAAGGATGAAAAGTATTGAACTTATATGGATCGGGAATGGATTCGGCAAGTTTGCACTTCTTTGGGCTGAGCTCGTTTTGATTTAGGCAGCGATCTTTAGTTTATCCCCACAGCTTTCAAAACTACAGTACTATCCGTTCCTGCCTGTCTGTGGCTACAGATCCCAGTGCCATCATGGCATCTCCACTGAGAGTGATTTGAACCACAATAAACTAATTGTCGAGTGGAGATATCATCAAACCAATCGCCTGAGCCGTTTAATGCTTGGTATTTTTTGAAGAAAATTGAAAAATAAAGGGACTCTAACTGATTTCACAGAAATAAACGGCTTGAAGCTATTTTTAAAAGGGACCTTTTTGCTGGAGATGGGGTTAGAAGCATAACACAGGTTTGGGTGAATCGTCAAGAAAGTAGATTGATTTTATTTGCAGGGGGATCGGAAGTCAAATAGAGTTAAGAATCAAGATTTATGCCATGATGTGCCAGTAAAGCGTTCAACAATGCAGACAAAGACTGGAGCTGATAGGTGAAGTAGCTCGTGGGGGAAGATTCTAGCTGTCCTTTGGAACTGCGAAGTGCGCTTCGAAGATCCAAGGGTTGGTGGGGATTTGAAGTTTCGGAAATGGGGACCAAAGGCGTAAATGCAGCACTATTGTAGACGTGGTAATACTGCATGATGAATTGTGATGCAACGAAAAGGAAATTATATTTCATAAATAGGAAAGGGCCATTGCCCAAAAGCTTGTTGATTCGAATGATCTGGACCGCGCTTCTCAGACCAACTATGATAAAGTTGGGACTGAGCCGCACTCGGGGGCTCCTAGAGGGGTCAGTGGGATTGCTCTCGGCTTCAACTCGCACAGCTGCTTTCAGAAGTTCAAGCTGCGAGAAGTGGTAGCGTAAAACAACAAAGACTATCATTTGAGTGTATTCTAGCGAGCCGTCCTTGTAAAACCTTAGATTGATGTTAGGGTAGGGTTGCCTTGAGTGGGAGGCAGATCTGGATCGATCATCGACCCAGGGTTTAGAGTCTGGGTTTGACTTCCTTTGAATAGTGCGCAGATCGTTAATACAGGAGAAGAAAAGCTCCTGCAGTTTCAACAAGGTTTCTCCTAGAGTCTCTTCAAGGTAATCCAGTGTTATATTTTTAGGGGAGAAGTTCAATTTAAAATGATGCTCGAGCATGTTGACTGCTTCGTCATTGAGATACTTGGAAATATATAAAAGGGAGCAGTCAAGAGATTCCCAGTTGATAGCTTCGGGGCTTAAGTATAGAGAGGTTTCAGTGGCACCTCTGTCCATATTGTTTGAGTCTCCTTTGACAAAAGAAATGTAGGTGTAAGGATCGTGTCCAGGATTTCTGGTTGCGCGGCTTCTTTCCTTGACCTTTCTAAGAAAGGTGTCGACAAAGAATTCATTTTTCTTTTCATTGGTCATGCAACCAAGCGTAAATACAGGCTCCCCAACAGACCAAAAGTAAAAGGAGAAGTAACAAATGACAATTCGTTTAGCAAGCTCTCTTTCAAAAATCGTCTCTTTGCTGTAAAGACATGAACCGTTAAATGTTGTGGACTGGGAGTGAAGGCCTAACGCAAAGAACAATACTTGGATCAGCCCGTGCATCGCCTCTCTCTTCTTCAAAAGCGGGGCTCGATTTACCACCATGAACAGCAATAAAAGTCCTTGTAAAGAATCAAGAGTAAAGGCTAAAGCAGAAGGCCTGAGCATCTCTAAAAGCTTATTATCTATAAATTCAAGAAGAGAGTCTCTAAGCTTCGAATCAGCAACAAACTGAAGACCAACTCTCCAAACTGAGAACTGCAAAAATAAAGAGCGAGGTTGCCTGTCGTATCCATACCGTGTGAAAAGAGGGACAAATGGGTTAAAATAATAGAAGAAGGAGGTTTGTGCCGACTTCAGCAGGGCGGCAGTATCAGATGGCGATATATTCAGGTGAAGAACCACCTTTTTCTCTGTTCCGAGAACCGACATCTTATTTATAAACGTGTCGATGATGAACACCTTCTCCGAAGATGATGACCTTGCGAGTGACAACCCGGATAGCTTTGTAAAGTAATGGAAAAACCTCTGAGTAGACGGCAAAATATACCACTTTTGAAGGATTACTAGCCAGTCGTCCTCATATTTTTTAAAAAAACGAGCGATAGGAGAAGCATTCTTTTCCCTCGATGTCAAGGTACCGCTCTGCACCCGCGCCCGGGTGCTGGAATGTATTTGCCCGCTGCTTTGGGTCTTGTTTTCTGGGGATTATAGGGCTTAAAAATGATGCTCTTTTTGAAATTGACGTCGAAAGAGCCCTCTCCATTCTCTCCTTCTTTGTCGAGACAGGAAAAGGTTTTTACATTTTGATGGCGAGTTGATGGATAGGTAAACTGCCTATCTCGTGTGCAGGGAGTCTGATTAGCTAAACAAGAGCTACAACTAGGCGATCCCCGATCACAGGCCAAATGTTTTTTGTGGCAAAGATCACATGCCTTGCGACATTTCCAGTTTTCTCCTAGTTCTATCAAGTCACTAGGCATTATGCAAGGGCTTGAGGAATATACCAGGGTATCAATCTACCTACATAGGGTATGCAAATGTAACTATATTTTAAATCGAATCTAGTAAAATTGGATCTTGCTAAACGCAACTTTAAGGGATTTCATTGGCCTTGGAAGTGGACAAAGGAGGCACGTGATAGGATTGTTTAACACTCTGCATATAATATATGCAGGATCAATTCAAAGAGCCCAAATCGAGGCTTGGTTTTATCATTTGATATAAATTCATTTTAAAAAGCCTTTTGAACTTGGGAGTATTCCAATATTTTTTATAATATTAAAGAGCAAAAGCCTCTGATCATTTTAGTACAATGTGATGGATTATTTTGTTCTGGGGGCAGATCAACTTCTCTAGCCAATTGCAACAGGAAACCTGAGTCATAATAATATGACCTGTTCTTAGGTGCAGGTTACTTCAAATGGCCTCCCAAACCTTTGATACAAACATCAGATATTATTCTCTTGAATCTCACATTGCATTATCCAACAGCAGCTTAGCACCAAGATCCCCTTTGATAAATTGGCTTAAAAGGTTGAGCCAATATTAATTTATGTTTACTGTTAAATCATTTGTACTTGAACCTGAGTATATGAGGACTGCCACTTTTTTAGAAAAGGTCCCAATCAATCACTACCAATTGAATCAAAGTCCCCAGGGGCTGCTTCGGCCAAGCCTGGGCAGCTGTGATCAGTTTCTGGCTCTGGCCACTCTAATCAAAAGTTTATTTAACAATGTTTAAATATTTGTGAATATGTTTTAGCTGTAGCGGCCTAGAGCCAAAAGCTAGCTGGGGCTGAGCCAAAGCATCCCTAGCTGTCACTGACTTGATGAGATTTACCTCTCATTTGATATGAATGATCAAATCTGGCTATATCTAAAGCCACTTAATAATTAAACTATAAGAGCTCAATCAGAATATACCCCTACCCCCTGATTCTATAATATCAGGCGGTAAATATAAATAGCATCAGCCAAAAATAGAAATAAACTCTACCCCCTTGATCCCAAGTATTTAATTGAAATGTATTTAATCAGATCCCTCAATAAATAACTTTTCAATCTAATAAATAAATGAGATTGAGCTCTATCAACCCAGTGAAAAATATGCAGGACTAAGGTTGTATAGAGTAATGAAATCAGGAAGGAAATTATCTAAGCTTTTGGAAATAAAATAATAGTGTATCATTTTTCTATTTGCTTGATTTTACTCATTAGATGAAAAAATTTAATGGCACAATTGCTTGCATTGGAATCTTCACAGGAGCTAGAATAAAAACTAGGTTCAGCTAAAAGGAAAGTTAATTTTCACACTAAAAAGTATAATGGCAAATATTAAATTATATAGGTTAAAGGTCAAATACATTTTGTGATAGACCCAATTCAATACATTGCCCAAAAAGGTAGCATACAGTATTGTCCATATACCAATGCCACCGCTAGTTTTCAACATAATGGTAGAATATAGTTCCTGCTTTCTTCCCTTTTACTACTGCAGTTGTCGGAACCAACCTTTTGATTTCAATCTCTAACTGGATCCAACTATCTTCTGCTCCTACTTTGGATAGATTAACCCCTTATTTTATCCACTCAAATCTTGGTTTCAACTCATTTATCACCTTTTCAATTACAAGCTATCATGAACTGGTTTATATGCTTCTATTATGCATTTATACTGATTAATTTTGAACACCAGCTTATTCTTCTACTAGCCAATAGTTTCTTCCTACTATAAATAGTGCTTATGTTATAACTGTGTTGTGTAAGCAGAGTTACAAGGAGAAAAATGACTTTAATTGTCAGGAATTTGGACCAAGCAATGATGCCAATTGACAAGATTTCTGGGTCTTGAGGAAAGATCTCTATTATTGGACATTGTAATAGGGATGTTGATATTAGATTGTATGGTGACAATCTTTGGCTATCAATTGGGTCTAGGGTACGGCTACATCCTGGCGGTGTCCTGTTGGTTTGTAGGAGAAAATACACTGGCCTGTGAGTAGACAGTGGCACGCTCTACTCAGATACTTCTGACTAATAGGTGTTGGCTAGTAGTGATACACTGATATAGATCTACAATCTCTATCTTCAAGGGTGAATGTTCTGCTCAATCTCTAGTAATGATAGCACCTTATATAGGGTGGATCAGCCCTCTTCCAGATTGTTATCTGATGCTTATGACTCTTACTAGTCAGCCTATCTGTTTCTGTCAGGGATTCTTTCCCTGACAACATTAGTCTTATTGGGAATCAGGGCCTTAAATCCAGTTATAAACAACACAACAACAATATTTGTAAAGCCAGGGCATTTACACAAAAGAAGAATCACGGAAATCAAACTCAGAACCCTAAAGAAGGGTTTTGCGTTAAGAAGGGATCAAAAATTTGATTTAGTTTACCTAATTATGTTAAATTCATTCATTCAATTTTTGCTCTGGTTTTTGAATTGAATTTTGAAAAGGTTATTAACATAATCAACCACGTCACTTACTGCTTGCCATCTGGTTGGCTGCATCTGTTGTCTTTGTCGCTCTTGAATCAATTCAACCTATATGTGATCCAAGCTCTGCACTTAGTTTTAAGCGCTTAGGTTAACACACCGCTTAATTATCTTATTGGTATGACTATCACTGTTCCTTTATCTCAATCTTATAACAAATTCATATTATTAAGTCCCAATTTTACCTATAATTGAGAAAAAGCATTAATTTGATCTCAGATCAATGAAAATTCCTTTTATTCTCAAAAAAGCCACTCAAATGTGTCAGCCTTCATTGTGAGGTTATTTAAGTGAGCTATTATTATCATTTCTCTTTGTTCCAACAATAAAGATTCTTATACTTCTCATTACTTCTACATTTCTGACAAGACTCCATTTCTGAAGCCATGAAAGGGATTCTATTCCTATCCTGGTTTCTAGTGTATTTTCTGCCAGTGGTTTCAGCTTTGGAAATTCCAACTCCTACAACTGACTGGTACAACTCTCCTCCTGTTGAACCAACCCTTGTTAGTCATTACAATTACTCTTACCCTTTTATGTATTTGGTGACTTACTATATACTTGGTCAATTCAGCTCCATGCTCGGAAGGTTTGCCTACCTAGGACATCTAGGATACCTTGCAATGGTCACAATTCCTATTGGCTCGGAAATTACATGTTTGAATGCAGGGGCCTTGGCCCATCAGCTAGGGAGCTTATTCCCTGTCAAGTGGGTCTCTGACAGTTTCCCAGGCTTCTAGTTTCAGCCCCCAGAGTTAGGCAGCCATGCCAGTCTGGTATGGGACTTCAATTAAATATATCAGACCCCAATATATCATAACTGGGTTCTGGCGGCATCTTGTCTACCATTTCACGCATATGCAAGGTTTGGTTATCCTGTTAACAGGTTTTCACATTATGCATTGTTCTTATAAATGACCTTTCATATTGGTCATGAAATCTGATTTGAGTCCTGGCGCAAATGTTTGGCAGAGGTGCACCCTGCAATCATATTCAGGAATCAATTGGCTTATTGGCAGAGGTGTGTTCTGAAATCATGATCAGGAATCACCAGGCCTAATGGTTTAGGTTTAAACCAATAGGAAATCCAGCAGTGAGTTGCAATCAAGATTTGGGGTAATTACCAATATTCTGATTACCTGAAGCTATAGATGGAATCAACTGGTACTTCTTTAACCTTGACAGCTCTGTGACAATTGGCCGTCTGGAGCCAATCAGTCAGGGGAATGCTGGTCAAGTCTACCATATTATTCTAAAGTCCTGACATCAATTATGATGGAGCTAACAGATTAGAATTTCAGCAGCCAACTCCATAAATTAACAGTATAAAAATCAATGATGCCAACTATGACAGAGCTTGCAGATATGGATTACAGCAGCTGAACACCATAAATTAATAATATAAAATGCATGTATATCAAACCAGCAGCAGTCTGCTGACCTGAACCACAAATTAGACAATGATAATTGCTGCTGCGGTGCTTATTTGATACATGATTTACTGCTGCACCACTTTAGAAAAGTTGCAGGCGCTGTGGCCCCGCCTAATTTTTACTCTAGGTGCCAAACTAATCTTACGTCTGGTGCCACACCAACAGGAATTATTGCAAGCGCCACCTTACAAATATTGTGAGAGCCAAAGCGCCACCCTACTTTTACATCAAGCACCAAGGCGCTGGGTTCAATTCCCCATAATATCAAATTCCCATATTAGTCATATTATTAAGCATTGAACCTGAAGTATGTTCAGGGTAGAAGGAAGTAATCATTAAGCTACTGCACTAACCCACGCCATCAAGGGCCACCTGTGCTGGGTGAAGATGAATATATTCTACTGGTTGACGTGTAATAAGCGCCAAACCCAGATGACTGATTAGCCAAATAGGGGCGTGCTAGAATGTCCTAGAAGACGTTGCTAGCAGCCCAGGGATTGGCATTTGAGGAGGTATAAGAAAATTAATCAATTACAGTAAAACTATCTTTTAATCTGAAAGTACTTATATGTGTTCAGGAGCCACTCTTTAACAATAATTATGTTTCCATTTGATCCTGGCTCTTATGATATAATACTACTCATATCCTCACATATGACTGTATTCAAGAAAATGCACTGTCCCCTATAATATTAAATAATTGTGACGCTTTAATTCAAGAAGTGCAGCAGTAAACTAGATAATTATCTTTATTGAGATATGGGAATTATATAGTTGGGGCAAATCATTATAAGAGAAACAAGATTGTGATGATTAATCAGTTGGAATGGGCAGGGGGTGGTGTGATCATTTTAATAAATTAAGTGCCAAATCAAGCTGTCTATCAAGCTGAGATTGTCACTATTTCTTGTTGCTAGATTTAGTCATTTGAGTTGACTTCCACATTTGTCTATGGGTCATGGGAAAGTTGGTTTGGGGTCTCAACCCTGTTTAGTTAGAACCTTGCCAAGGGGTCAACCCCGTTATTTTGACACCCCCTACTGAGGGTTGTCCTCATCAGGGGGTAGGTTGTCAGGGAGGTTACAAGGAGCCCGGGTACCATATTGTACTATCTGCTGTTTGATGGCGGGTAGGACAGTCTTATGTTGTTTTTGATGGGACTTGCATGATTAGAGTCTATCATGATGCAGGACTTTGTCTTGTTTTCTTTTTCCCAAGCCTTTTACCAGTTAAGTATTGTTACCATTTACCTTTAGAAAAATGACAGGCCTAATTTCTCTGGTTGTAGTTTACTCTTGTCTGCATTTATTACCCAGACCTTGTCACCAACTTCAAGTCTGTCTTTCAGAGGGACAAACATATATTTTAAACGTTTTTCTCTCTCTGTCTTCTTGATCATTGTTGGCGCAGAGTATCTGGGGGTCTGATCTGGGTAGAATCTTGCTAGGTATTTCAAATTTTGGCCCTGTGAGGGTTTAGGCGGTGTTTGGCTGTGTGTCATAAACTAGTTTGAAAGGACTATTCCCAGTGAATCTTTTCATTCAGGTAAGGCACACAAGAAGAGTGACAACAAACTGTTTGGGCCAATTATCAGGCTTCTGGCAATGAGTTTGACAGGGTTTTTCACCAAGCTACTGTTTAATTACTTGAATCTGCTGTTAGCTTGTGGGTGATAAAAAGGTGGTCACCATATGCTTGATGCCCTACTTGGTGAGATACATATAGGTGTCTTTGGAGGTAAATTCTTTGCCTCCATCTGTAATTAGTAATTCTGACTTTCCAAATTTACTGATGATTTCCTTGCCCTTTCCTGGAATGATACCTACAATGTCTAGTGCTCATTCCTTGAACAGTAACTGTGTTTGGATGAGTAGGACTGATTTTGGGTGAGTGTCCCTCTTGGCAAACTTTTTGCAAACCTCGCACTGTTCAAGTAATTTGTGGATGTCCCCATATAAGGTAGGCCACCATGCTTTGTGTTTCAAGAACTTGTGTAGGTTCCTGCTCTTGGTGTGGCCAAGGTCTCTGTGGTAACATAATATTGTATCCACACTTTGATGTGTGGGAAATAGGGGATGGTTACCCTTTCTGACATCTTACAGTGCAATGTGTCATATAAGTTGGTGAACAGGTATTTGTTCTTAATGACAGTATCATGTGTTATGTCTGTGGTACCCAGGGAAAGCCTTTGTCTTTGGTTTGTAATACCAGGAGTGGCCAATCAGGGTCCAACCCATTCTATCCCCTCAAGGCTGGCATATAAAGTTGTGATAAAGCGTCTGCAGTAACTAGCTCTGGTCCAGGCTTATAATGTATGTTCATGTTGAATCTCTCAAGGAACACCATCTAGTGTGCTTTTCTGTGAGAGAGGTTTGCTTGTGTCTTGAATTAGATAAGTGATTTACAGTCTGTGAGAGCTGTAAACTCATCTTGCATCTTGAGGCAACAGCACCATTTTACTAGGTAGTGTACAATAATGAGGGGTTCCTTGTTGTGGATGGGATAGTGACATTTGCTGTCAGTTAATTTGTGGGATTTTCATGCCACTGGTAGGAATTCTCCAGTGCTGGTCTTGATCCAAAGTACACCTCCTATGGATGCATCTGAGGCAGTGGCTTCCATTTTTTAGTCCCCATCTCTATTGGGGTATTTTCAAATAAGGGCTGATACCAGTTTCTAATTAAAGCAGCAAAAGCAGAGATCTTGATGAGGAGTCCATAAAAACTTAGATCTATCACCTGTGATGACAGATAAGGGCGATGTTAGCACGCCACAGTCTGGAATGAATCAGAATATGTAGACTATCATTCCCAGGAATGTTCTGAGTTCTTCTTTGTCCTTAGGGGGAGGCATCTTGAGAAGGCTTGAATCTTTTGATTATTGGGCTTGATGCCATCTTTGGACACTACATGCCCCAGGAAAGGTAACTTTTTGTGGCATAATTGACATTTTCACAGCTTGGCTAAAAGTTTGTGCTATGTCAGGGTGGCAAACACTGCTTCCAGGTCTTTATAATGCTGTTCTACTGCTGGGCTGTAAACAATAATGCTGTCAAGTTACACAAGTGTGTGTTTTTTAATGTGAGGTGTAAACACATTGTTTATGAACATGACAAAGGTTGATGATGTTTGGGTCATTTCAAAATTAATAATAACACATTCATATGGCTCATACTTAGTTCAGAAGACAGTTTTTGGGATGTCTTCCTCTTTGATACAGATGTGATTTTATCTAGCAGCTAGATTTATCTTGGAGAAGACAGTTGTGTCACCCAGCTTGTCAAAAAGATCATCAATGAGTAGTAATAAGTAGCTGTTTCTGATAGTGACTTTGTTCAGGCCTCTATAGTCCATGAATAGTCTCAGGGATCCATTCTTATTTGATACAAATAATACAGCAGCATCAAAGGGAGATTGTTAAAGTCTGGTATGACCTTTTTCCAGGGCCTCTTTAAGGTAGGCACAGAGCACATTATTCTCAGTTGGGATGAGGCAGTATATAGAGAGTGCTTTGGGTATAGTTCCTTTGAGTTGTATAGAGTTTTGCATGTGATTTTTTTAGGGGAGCCCTGGTAGAGTTTCCTTAAAGATTTCTCTGTGTTGGCCTACTATCTCATAACATTGTGGTGTGATAGTGTCATGTTTTTCTTTGAAGTGTATGACTTAATATTGAAAAGAGTCTCATCATGTTGCTTTAAGATTGTCTTTCTTGTCTTGTGTTTCTGTTGTGAACACAAAATGTGATATCTTAAAAGCTAGTCTATAGTATCTGAATAAATTTGATGGTTGATGCCTTCTTGCTTGATGTTTAAGACTGTCACAGTAGTTTCATAATACCTGGTATTACCTGTACTAATTGCAAAACTTGGAAGATAGGAAAACAGCTAACTAATTTGATCAAGTTGACAGATTTAAATCATACTGCTGATTAGAAATGGGTTACTGCCACCCCAGTTTGTCAGCTTGGTTTGATCACCCCATGCAAGTTGACACTGATAAATAGACTTAATCTGAGAGACACTTGATACAACTTCATTTATCAGAATAGTCAACAGGAATTAATCACTCAAGAAGTTTTTGCGCCTGGACAAGGTACTCTTTAGATGATGCAGACAGAATAGGAGCCGTGGATCTTGGTGTATTGCTCAGTTAAAATTTGGTACATATTGTAAAATTTTCACAGTTCAACTCTTAAGAGTTGAGTCCTCTCTAAATAACTCAATAAACCAAATATTCTCCTGGTCTAACTTTATTTTTAAAAAATGGATCCTGTAGTTGGTCTACCCCGCTACATCCTGTATAACTTGATCTTAAGTCAAATTATTACTGGAAGATGGGGACCTGCCTTAGGTACTTTGTTGTCAGCGCCCCCTAATGCTACTCAAATGCCTCAGAATATTGGTGTCTTTTCTTCTGAATTTGAAACTGAGACAGCTATACCTTCTCAATGTCCAGAGCTCTATGCTAAAGACACTTTAATCCTTTCTCAAGACATATATCTAGGACTCCTTTGGTTGGGTTTGATAATTTTTTTTAAACCCCAAAGTTTCTTTTGGAAATTTTACCAAACAGTATTTAAAGCTTTGGTGGTGGTTAATCATTAACTTCATGTGGATTTGGGTGTTTATTCCCCATCACATGGAGACCTCTTCTTACTATCTGTTGCTTTCCTTCATAAAGACTGAGGTGGTTAAGTCAACATGGGGATTGTTTTATCTCAGCCAGTCAAAGCCAAGTACCATGTCAAAGTGAGGAAAGTCAATAACAGGTCCTTTGATGGTGGAGTAAAGGTTATCTAGTGTAATGGAAAAGAGGCAGTCTCCTGGGTAACAGCAATGTGAAGATCATCAGCTAAAACTGTGTGTTTAGCCCACAAAGGATTATTAGCTAGCTTGAATTGTTCACAAAGTTGCTTTTGACAAGGGCAAAATATGTGCCTGAGTCCAAGAGTGCAGAACCTGTGTAACTTTGAAAACAGAAAGGATAATACATCAATTTATTGGGGTTTCTGGAGATTGTGTAGAGTACCAGGTCTCCTGAAGAAACCTGGATTATTAACCATTGGTTCATGTCTTCAGATTGGTACTCATTTTTGGGTTAGGCCAATGGTTATTAGGGAGAGATAGACTTTCTTATTGCTCTCCCCAGGCTTTTCCCTCATCATGTTTGCCCTGGGTGGTAAAACTCTGAAATGAGTACAATTGAATTGATCATTTTTCCTTTTGTTATGACCATTGAATGTCTGAGGTTTTTTATTGCTGTTGCCAGATGGAGAGCAGCTGGAGCATCCTGGGGGATTAAAGTCCTTAGACCTTTATTTTTTCATTCTGTGCCTTGTGGAGCGTGTTGAATACTTGTTACGCTTTCTCTGCCTTGCAGTACAGACTTTGGAGGTTGGTTACTTGATCTAAGTTGAAGTGTTTTGTTATGTGAGGTTTGAGGGCGTTATAGTACATAATATGTGTTGCTGGGCTATCAAAAGCCATCTCTGAAGGCACATTTAGGTGCAGTTTTTTAGGCTCTTGTTATTTTCTTTACTGTACCAGTTTGTGTCAAGTTTTTCATATGTTGGATAATAATGATGCCAGTGTTCTTCATTACAAATCTGGACAAGAAGTCCCATTTGAAGGTCTCCCAGTCTTTTTCTTTATGGTCCTTGTGCCACTTTTTGCACCAGGTACCTGCATTGTGGGTCAGAAAAATGGAGATATCCACAATCCAGAAGTGGGTGTCAGGGATCCAACCTGTGAAGGATTCCTGAGAACTTGCAGGCGTACGGCCTGCAGGCCCAGCAGGGAGAGCCCACCACAAGATTGGGGCTAACTTTAAAATATAAGATAACAATTTTCCAAGGACTGCCCAAGGTCTGCTTACAGGCACCATATAATCAATTGATCCAATGAGGGTGATATACATCACCCCAAACATCTGAGTGGAGGTGGATTCATTAGTGGCAACAGATTCTTGCGGGCGGTTGGGCCGCAGGGTGAGGGGCAGTGTCATTAAAACCAAATATGCGGGCAGGAAATTATACTTGTCTCGGAATAGCAGAGGAGGTATAGTGATTTTGGTGCCTTCTCTGTAAACAGTTTCAGTCTCTCTAGTTCTAGCTTCAGGGTTGTGGATGAGGATCTTCTCCAGAGTAAACTCCAAATACGCTGGGTTGGGTGGGTACTCAGTAAAATGTACTGGGCCAAAGGGAGCTCCTGGCAGACAGTAAAGTTTGGGCGGCTGGTCCGCAGTTTCTTGGGATAGGTGAGCACGGGGTGCAGAGCCGCAAGGAGTAGACTGTAAATGAAGTAAACCTAATAACAAGTATGGTATGATCTTATTGAACCAAAGGTTCATGTCACTTTATTGCAAGGATGGCAATGGGCATCTTCCTGGCGGCCCAGGGTATAAGTATGCCCATCTGTCATGGTAAAACTTTCACAAATTCTGTCAGTCTGGGTTTTCCCAATTACCAGGTCTTCCCAGTCTTTGGTGGCATCAATTGTGGGGGTTATTTCATTGAATGGTTCAAACTGAGCATGCTTGAATTCCCTAGTCAGGTTGTGGGGTTGGTTGTCTCTGGGTGGCCCGCGTTCTATGGGAAAATTCTCTGTTTCCCCTTCTGTGTGGGCCCAAGTTATTTCAGAATTTGTGGCTGTACCCTCCTGTTGATTGGCTGTTTTATCAGGAACCTTTAGTGTGGAGAGTATTGGCGTAGGTACATTTGGTTCATCAAGCTTCAAAGGATTTTTTGAAGTCAAATCCTGTTCTGGTTTGAGCCCAAAAAACTGCGGGCGGCTGGTCCTGCGGGCTGGCAGCCCGCGAGATGTCAGGGTTTGAGTTTTGTAGTTGAGGCTTTTTGATAAGCATAGTTGATAAGAGTTTGTCACTTGTGACATCATCCCCTTCTCTCCTGGTGCTCTCCTCCTTCTTGGTCCCCTTTTCCAGGTATTGTTGTATGGCTTCTTGTGCGTTAGGTAGGTTGGAGACCGGTTCCCATGTGCTTTCTTTGGGGGGGGGTAACCTACCCATTTGACGTAGTACTGTGGGGTCTTGTAGTGGAGGCGGTGTCCATGGATGTACTCTACTTTGTATTTGGTTAAGAGCCCCTAATGGATGGGTGGAGGGTTAGTCTTTATCTTCTGGTGGGGGAGGGAGGTTTCTTCTTTCTTGAATAGCAGTGATTGGTGGAAGACATTGTGGATTTTCCAAGTAGGCAGCAGCTCTAGTTTGTACACCACTTCTCCTATTTGCTTTACAATCTTGTAAGGGCCACAGCGGCAGCGGGCTAGCTTTCTACTGGGTACGTGTAGGGGAACATTCTGTGAGTTGAGGTAAACTTCATTGCCTATTTCTGGAAGTTTTCTGGGGACTCTTTTCTTGTCAGCAAACACTTTGTAGGTCTTAACGGCGCAGGTCAAGTTCTTTAGGCAGGTTTCCTGGGTGGTATGTATTTGTTCAATCCAAGTTTGTCCTGCTGTGTTCTGTTCCTTAATGCCAATGCTAGAGTCCCATGATGGATCAAACCCATAATTGGCCTTGAACGGAGACATCCCAGTGGAGGTGTGGTCTTTACTGTTGTATGCAAACTGGGCCATGGGAAGCATCTCGGCCCAATTGTCCTGGTTGGCGTTGGCATAGCATCAGAGGTATTGTTCCAGGATTTGGTTGACCCATTCAGTTTGTCCTTCTGTCTGCAGGTGGTAGGAGGTTGACACACAACGTTTTATTCCAAGGTCCTTCATCACTTGGGTCCAGTAGTGGGAGGTAAACTGGGGTCTTCTATCAGTGATGATTTCTTCTGGGGTGCCGTGTTGTGTCAAGATGCGGTTGTGGAAGTGTCTGGTAGTCTCAGTTGCTGTGCAGTGGGTAGTGGTTGGAACAAAGTAGGCCATTTTAGTAAAACAGTTGACCATGATCAGGATTGCGTCAAAGGATTTTGAAGGGGGGAGCTCTACTATGTAGTCCATTGACACTGACTTCCAGGGCCTGTAGGGATGTCCAGAGGTCTCAGTAACCCTTCTGGCTTAGAGAAACACGTCTTGGTTCTTCTGCAGGTTTCACAGCCGTTGATGTAGGCAGCTACTTCTTTGTCCATGCCTGGCCATGTATAGTTCCGCTTGATACTTGAGAGGGATTTGTGTCTACCTGGGTGGCCAGCCATCTCTGAATTGTGGTGGTCAATCAATACATTTGTTTGGGTTGGGCCTTTGGGTACATAGATTCTGTTATGAAGCAGCAGGGTAATACCTTTCAGGGAGTACCCTTTCTTTGAGTGATGGCAATCTGGGTCCTTTGTCAGGGCTTCAACTAGCTTGACTGAGTAGGCGTCCTGTTTCTGGGCTTTTATCACATTGGGTTTGCTGGTGGCAATCTTTAAGTACTTCAGATGTATCTCTAGGCTGGCGGGGTCTAATAGTGTATGGGTGTTGCAGTCCTTGATTTCTGTAGAGGAGGAGGTCAGGTCAGCTCTCCTGCTCAAGGCGTCTGGTACTATGTTAACCTTTCCTGGCTTGTAGTCTATGGTCATGGTATAGTTGGCTAGTTCCAAGGCCCATCTTGCTTGACGTTGGTTCATCTGGTGTGGTTTGAAGAATTAGACTAAGTTCTTGTGGTCTTTTAGAACCTTTACCAGATGTTCAGCACTGCACAAATACCTGTGCCAGTGCTTCAATGTCTTCATTATAGCTAACATCTCCTTGTTGTATATTGGGTAGTTCCCTTCAGCTGGTAGCATCTTCTTGGAGTAATATGCTACAGGATGTAGCATACCATCCCCTCCTTCCTGAAGAAGGACCCCACCCACTGCAAAGTTGGACACATCTGTCTCCAGCACAAAAGGTTTAGCAGGGTCAGGCATGGCAAGGACCAGGGCAGAGGTGAAGGCAAGCTTCAGGGTCTCAAAGGCAGCGGTGCATTCCGGGGTTCAGACAAAGGCAACCTTGTCAGAGCACAGGCGGGTCAGGGGCAGGGTGAGGTGAGAATTTTTTTGGATGAAACCCCTGCAATAATTTGCCAGGCCCAAAAAGCTTCTCAAGTCTTTTCTGCATTTGGGTACTGGCCAGGCTGTTAAAGCTTCTACTTTGTCCTGTGCCATTGCAAACCCACCAGTCTTCACCACATATCCCAGAAATTCAACTTCAGATTGAAAGAATCCACATTTCTTCAGCTTGGCGTGTAGGTTGGCCTGTGAGAGTTTCTCCAGTATTTGGTCAAGGTGTTGGAGGTGTTCCTCATGTGTTTTGCTGTATATGAGGATGTCATCCAAATACACCACACAGAACTGGTCAAGGTACTTGCCAAGGACAGAGTTGATCATCCTTTGGAAAGTGCTGGGGCATTACACAACCCAAACGGCATGACCAAGTACTCGTACAACCCATATCTAGTTTTGAAGGCTGTCTTGTATTTGTCCCCTTCTTTGATTATGATCTGGTTGAAGGCGTCTCTCAGGTCAATTTTTGAGTATACCTGGGCTCTTGTCAATACATCTCATAGGTCATCAGCGTTAAGGATGGGGTAGCGGTTCTTTACAGTGATATCATTCAGTTTCTGGTAGTTTACGCAGGGACGCATCCCACCATCTTTCTTCCCTACAAACAGCATGGGCAAAAAGCAAGGGCTTTTTGACACCCGGATGAACCCTTCTTTTGTTATGCCCTCCAAGTATGTCTTCAGTGCTGCTTGTTTGCGGTAGTTGCAGCTGTATATGAGACTGTGGTGTGGTTGGGTTCCAGGTAACAGGTCAATGGCGTGGCCGTAGATTGAGTGACTGGGAAGCTGGGTGGCTGCTTCCTCACTGAAGACGTGGCTCCACTTCTCCAAGGGGGCAGGAAGACTACCCACCCTGGGTTCCATTCTTAGGGTCAGGAGTGTGTTGGGTTCCTTACTGGTTAGGCCCAACTGGAAGGGCACCACATCAAACAAATTGTCTCCCTTCAAGGCAATTTTTTGATTACAGAAGTTCAGAATAGCGCTGTGTCTCTGGGACCAGGAGTCCCCTAGGATCAGGGGGTGAGGAAGCCCTTTCAGGATGATGGGAAACGCTGGGTACCAGTTCTGCCCAATTTTCAGGGGCAATTCAGTGGCGCACCTGAAACCCAAGTTGTGGGAGCTGTTTCCCATGATTACCTTGATGCTTTTGCTGGTGGCCTCCAGTCCAAGGTCCTTGGCAAGGGTGGCATTGATAAAACTCTCCTCTGCTCCGGTATCAATGAAAGCTCCAACAGTCTGGGATGTAGTGGATGTTCTTACTTTGACTTGGATAAATTTGTACAATTGAGTAGAGGTGTTTATTTGCACCAAGGAATCTGAGGGGTCACTCTTCTTGGGGCAAGCCTTGGTGAGGTGTCCAGGCTTGTGGCAATAAAAGAACAAGCCTTCACATTAGTGGCTCTGTAGTTCATCAGGAGACATTCCTGGTCTGCCGGGTGTTGGGTCTTGGTTTGCGCGCTGAGCAGAAAAGGGAGTGCCTTCTTGGTTGAGGCTCAACCCTCTGCACAAGAAGAGTAATTCATCCAGGCCAAGCGTAGGGGGTGTGTGCTTGAGGAGCTCCTTCAGGGCAGGGCAGGGCAGGCTCCTTGGCGGTACAGGATGGCTGATAGCTTGTCCTTGAGTTGGGTTCTGGCTTTTAATTTCAGGAACTTGTTGGTGTAAGCTTGCAGCAAGCGTGGTCCTTGTTGGATGTCCAGTAAGCTGATCAGGGCGTGGTGACGGGTGTCTTGGTTGTTGCCTGTGGCCATCAGTTTGCTCTCAAATTGGGAGTAGTCTAGGCAGAACTCAACGTCCTTGGTGGTTGCTTTCCTAAACCAGTCCAGGGCATTGCTGGAGAGCATGGAGGCTAATCCAAGGACTTTCTCAGTGTCATTGAAGTATGAGTTTGTGTTGGCTTGAAAATGAAGGCAGAGAACTGGCATTGCTCTTCAGGCTTCTTCTAGGGTGAGCTTCCCCATCTGGGGCATATCTACCCGGGTTGTGGTCTGGTTTACTATAAAAGTTCTGCACCTGCAAGTTTGGGGTCTTGATCTTCTCCTTGCCAAGCAGTGTGTCTTTCTGTTTGGGGCTGGTTTGGTGTTGGGTCACTGAGGTAATCAGGTTGGTAGCTAACTTGTACGCATAGTAAGCTGAAATAAATAAAAATAGCATACAAGATGCCCCAAGAGTTAACAACATCTTGGGGCCCAGGTTACTGTGTTTGAGGTAGATTGCCATAATGTCAGGGATCCAACCTGTGGGGGGTTCCTGAGAACTTGTGGGCGGACAGCCTGTGGGCCCAGCAGGGAGAGCCCACCACAAGATTGGGGCTAACTTTACAATATAAGATAACAATTTTCCAAGGACTGCCCAAGCTCTGCTTACAGGCACCATAGAATCAATCAATCCAGTGAGAGTGATATAAATCACCCCAAATATCTGAGTGGAGGTAAATTCATTAGTGATAACAGATTCTTGCGGACGGTTGGGCCGCAAGATGAGGGGCAGTGTCATTAAAACCAAATATGCGGGCAGGAAATTATACTTGTCTCGGAATAGCAGAGGAGGTATAGTGATTTTGGTGCCTTCTCTGTAAACAGTTTCAGTCTCTCTAGTTCTAGCTTCAGGGTTGTGGATGAGGATCTTCTCCAGAGTAAACTCCAAATACGCTGGGTTGGGTGGGTACTCAGTAAAATGTACTGGGCTAAAGGGAGCTCCTGGTGGACGGTAAAGTTTGGGCGGCTGGTGCGCAGTTTCTTGGGGTAGGTGAGCACGGGGTGCAGAGCTGCAAGGTATGACTGTAAATGAAGTAAAACTAATAACAAGTATGGTATGATCTTATTGAACCAAAGGTTCATGTCACTTTATTGCAAGGATGGCAATGGGCATCTTCCTGGCGGCCCAGGGTATAAGTATGCCCATCTGTCATGGTAAAACTTTCACAAATTCTGTCAGTCTGGGTTTTCCCAATTACCAGGTCTTCCCAGTCTTTGGTGGCATCAATTGTGGGGGTTATTTCATTGAATGGTTCAAACTGAAAATGCTTGAATTCCCTAGTCAGTTTGTGGGATTGATTGCCTCTGGGTGGCCCACGTTCTATGGGAAAATTCTCTGTTTCCCCTTCTGTGTGGGCCTGAGTTATTTTGGAATCTGTGGCTGGACCCACCCATTAATTGGCTGTTTTATCAGGAACCTTTAGTGTGGAGAGTATTGGCGTAGGTAAATTTGGTTCATCAAGCTTCAAAGAATTTTCTGAAGTCAAATCCTGTTCTGGTTTGAGCCCAAAAAACTGCAGGCGGCTGGCTCTGCGGGCTGGCAGCCCGCAAGATGTCAGGGTTTGAGTTTTGTAGTTGAGGCTTTTTGATAAGCATAGTTGATAAGAGTTTGTCACTTGTGACAGTGGGTTGGACATTCCATCTGTGTCAACTTATTGTGACAGATCCAGGTCCAACCAGTCCATCCTGCAATTTACCTGCCCTTGACTCTTATTGCCATTACCTTCCTGTGACAAAGCTTTGAGGAGCTTTGTCTCCAGGGAGGCAATTTTATGGGACAACACTTTGTTATCATACCGCCAACAGGCCATGATCTCAATGCTCTTTTCCTCCCTTGCCCTTAAAGCCTCAATTTCACAATTTGCCTTTGCTTTCACTTGTTTTAAGATTTTGTCCCATCCTACTAACAGGTTCCAAGAATCCCACACATAGATTTGGTTTCCTTGGGTGGGAGTCCCTTCTTTTGCAAAGTAATCAGAATATAACTCTTTGAACACAGCCTACTTCCACCAAGAACTCCTCAGGCACAGTCTTGGCAACCTCCAAGCTTGCCCAAACTTCCTCCAACAAAATTGTAGAAACCTCTTTCCTGGCAGCAGCAGTTTCCATGCAAAGTACTCCAAATTTGGCCCTTTCAAAAATTTAACAAAGAAGACATAATAATTGAAAAGGTAGTTGAGGGGAAAACGTCAAAATCAACAATATATCCTTTATTTAAAATTAGCTGTTTTTGCTTATATACCATTTGGGGCATATTTGGCTGAAGACCCCTTCAGTTCCTGAATCAATCTATGATTTATATCACATGGTCTATGATGTTTGAGTCATTCAAACCTAGATCTTTATCTAAAAGATCACCAATATTTCTTAACCTACGAGAACTAACCTACAATAGGAAAAAGTCACCTGACTACATTCATCCCAATGTACCAATTTGGCATGGAGCTTCCCCAGCTCCCGGCGCCAAAACCCTGTGGATTACACATCCCAAAACTCAGCTATCAATGTTCTAACTGGGAACCAGCTGATCAAACCTGAATCCCTAGGCATCCTTGCCTTTATTTAATTATCTTTGCATTTAATGGTTTTTTGCCTTAAAACCAATTAAAATGCTCTGGAACTTGAACCAGGCACCATTGCAACGCCCAGCAATTTTCCCAGGCAGCGCCTTGGTGCCCCAGCGCCTGAAAAATTCACTAGGCGGCGCCTTGGCACTTCTCAAATCAATTAGGCGGCGCGGCGGCACTTCTAACCCAATGAATTTGCCAAAGTGGCGCTTTTAACCCAAAATTTGGGGGTTGACTTTTGATTACCCTTAACCAAACTTCTTGACACAGTCAAGACAATTAACCAATATAATTAAAGCCCTATTGTATTTCCATGTATTTATTAATTAATCTTCCCAATTAATTAAATTGTTTTTGAGACGCCTAGTCTCCAAGATTGATTCGGCCAATCTTGCCTTCTGTTCTTTTATTGGACATAGATATCTAGTTTTCTGGAATCTTTACTTTAAGACTTCAAATCCAACCTATCTACATGCAATAATCTGCAAAATCAGAGCAAATTTATATTTTGGAGTATTTATTTGGCTAAATACTTAACAGTGACTGTTGTACAGTCACAAGGCCCCTTCCTTCTTTTCAGGGAATTGGCCTCATCTTTCCGGACCTTTATTAGCTCCAATTCCCCATGGAACAGCTTAAGGAATTGAGGATGAATACGGGACCATTCTTCTCCTAAGGCAGCTCCAACCCCTTGAATTAGGTAGTTTGGCCCTGGACTAACCAAGATAATCTTCATCAGCCCTACCCATCTCTGAAGACCTCTTCTTGGGTGCTTTTCTTGGCGCCTTTGATCAAACCATACCAGATCTCCAACCTGGAAATGATCACGGGGAAGTACTCCAGGCTTTGAGTTCCACTTGGCGGCACGTCTCTCTCAAACCCACTCTCCTTTACTCCTTGCCTTGGCAAATAACTTCTGCATCTTGGCTGCATGTTCCTCCACAGCAGCTTCATAGGAACTCTTTTCCACAAACTCCCATTGACCAACCTCAGTGCTTGTTGTAGTTTCCCGGCCATACAACATCCAAAACAGAGAAAACCCAGTAGCATCATGGGGCATTGTACTTTATGCCATGACACTCATTGCCAGGTGATATTTCCAATGGGTTGTGGCTCTGTCAGCCAACTTCTCCATAATGCGCTTTAATGTTCCAATGGTTCTTTTGGCTAAACCATTTGTCTCAGGATGATATGAAGCTGAGGTTAACTTAGAAATGCCCCATTTTAAGCATTCCTTAGTTAACGCTGGTCCTATGTAAGGCGGTCTGTTATTGGTGAGAACTTTCTCAGGACATCCATGTTGTGCTATTATTGCTTCTTGGAGAAACTTAGCAATTGCAACGCTTGTTTCCTTGGTCAGTGCTCAAACTTCTACCAATTTGGTAAAAGAATCAACAGCAACCACAAAGTATTCTTTCCAACCACTTGGTAATGTAATGTGACCTGTATCCATTGAGACTAACTCAAATGGATAATGTGACATGGCAACCACCAGGATTAACTCATTCCGCAAGTCAACTCACTGAATGTTGACATTATTTTAGTATTTATCCGCTGGAATTGGGTATTTCCAAAACTAAGCTAATTTTTAATAGTGAATTATTAAGTCAGAATTGAAAAATTAAAAAGGAACAGACATAATGTCGACACCATTTAAACAAAGGCTTAATTTTAAGCCAAAAAACTAATATAAGTTACTATAAAAATGTAAGTTTCTTTGTACTTTTACATTAAGGTCAACTACAGTAAGTAATATCTGGATGTTGACCCCAAATAAGAATCCATGAGTTTCTTAATAAATTATACAATATTCTAAAAATAACTATTTTTTTATATTTATACTACTGTTTTTATTAAATGAATAATAAGATAAGCATTGAAAAAAGACATATACCAACTTTCAGAGCATTCTTTGTATTATTTAGATATTTACTGTTATTTTAAGCTCACTTGATAAACTATAGCTTATTTCCAGAAGTCCACTTAAGCCAAAACACATATGTTAAAACTAGAATTTATATATGCAATTATAATGTCAACTTTGTGTCAAATTGAAGTATCACCTAAATTTCAACAAAGGGGTTTGGCTAAGCAAACAAAGTGACATAATTTAAGCAAGATTCAATAAGAGAGTTACTATAAAAGAACGCTGACTGCCTGAATGTTGACACCTTTGCTTGTTTATTAGTAAAACACTGCCGCTTAACAAAAAGCATATATACAATGGTATGGTAATTCAGGACAAAGTACCCAGGGCTGTACTTTAGACTTCCCTCTACAATCCCTATTATTTAGTTTTCATAAATTACATATGCAAGTCTTTAAATTTTTTAAATTTAAAAATAATCAAATTTGGCCTTAAAAAACCAACACCAGAAAATATTAACCAAGCTTTATAAGTGATTTACATAGTGTTTTTCTACTTTAATGCTGACTGTCAGTATGTCAACATCAAAATTAAAGCGTTTTTTTATGCTGACAAACTAAATTAAATATTTTTGACTACTGTGACTACCAGAATGTCAACTTTTTATTTAAACATGGGTTTTTTTCTATTCTTTACTAATAAAATAGCTCTAAAATTACTTTCCATACTTCTATAAACTATTTAATTAATAATAAAAATAAAACAAGTGATTATTATTTAATTTTATTCATGTCTCACATGATTATTCTTACTTTATGAACTCTACTCTAATTATTGTAGGACAAATCTTCCAAGAAGCCACAAAATAACCCCAAGTCAACCAAGAAAGTACCCAAAGCCTCTGGAAAGGCCCAAAGGCCCAACCCCAAAAAAAACCAGCCAAAGAGCCCTCAAAAAAACAGAAGACAAAGGAGAAGACCCCAGACCCTGAAAGCAAAGAGCCCTCCCCTGCCCCCTCCTCTTCTCCAAGCTGGTATTAATAAGAAGAAGACAAGTTTCCACTAAACAAACAAGGAAGAAAGAAGATACCCAAGAGTCCAGAACCCCATCCAAGCCCAGATGAATCAAGCTCAAAGGAATCAAGTCCCAAGGAATCAAGCTCATCCCAGTCCAGAAAGCGCAAGAATCCAACTCCAGATAATTCCCCTCCACCGCCCAATGTTTTGCACCTCCATCCTCCTAATCAAGTATCAATAAAGAAGGTCCTGATGATTACCTGTCTGACTATCATCAAGCACCAATTGGCCCATGAGATCCCCTAAAGGTTCATAATATATGTAACGTCAAAGGAGAGTTTAAGCTCCCAAAGAAGTTCCATTGGTTTTCCCCTCTAATGTCTGTCAAAGGAGGTGCAAGTTTAGTCTGTGATGGCTATGTTTTCAATTTCAACAATCAGAAGAGAGAAGGAAGAAGCAAGAATTATGTATGTGAAGATAGAAGCTGTGCTGCCAGGATCAATACAGAAGGATGGGATAAAGTCACTAATGAAAAAGGAGAGCACACATGCAATTCTCCAATAAATCTTATTGAAAAGCTTCTAAAGTGGTACCTCTAGCAAATAGTCCCAGTCTACAAAGACGTCAAGACTTCTGATCTGGCAGTTAAGGCCATCACACACCTAAGTAATGAGAACCTGAAGCTTGTCCCAGACCGCGACCAGTTAGTGAAGTACATATGTGACAAACACTGTGATCTATTCCCCCATACAAAATATGCCATGGTCCAATGAGAGTTAGTCTTGACAGAGGAGTTAAAGATGTTCAATGGTGATGGGTTATTCCTTTTACATGATTATGGGCCTACAGCAGAGGCAAGAATTATATGCTATGCTACACTAGAACCTGGAGCAGTTAAGAGATTCAGAGACCTGGTTATGTGACAGTACCTTTGCAATATGCCCCCACCTTTTTACCAAATATGGGTTGTACATTCCCTTATTGAAGGCAAGGTGCTCTCATTTACCTAATTTCTGCCTCCTGGGGCAACAGAAGAGATCTAAACAAAGGCCTTAAAAATCCTTCAGGAGGGCATCAAAGCCCTACCCAGTAATAGAAAGAGTCCCCCTGGCCATAACACTAGAGCCAATCCAGATGATGATGAAAAGTATAAAGCCACCTGGTGCAGAAAAAGAAGCTCATGATAAAGCACTTGGCCCCTCAACTATAATCATGGACTATGAAACTGCCTGTTGTGAAGTGATTGGTTGTAAACTAGCCGTCACTATACTCATGCAGTTGATCCATTAAGCTTGGGGTATCATGGAACAATGGTACTCTTGCTCTGGATGATAACAAGGTCAAACAATCAACTAAGTTGTATCCTGAGTTCATATTAACTAATGATCAGCCAATTTTTAGTTTAATAGTGGGCTAAGGATAGAGGAAACAAGGCTACAACCAGAGGATCCTGGCGTTCTGTGCCTCTTGCTGATCTCTTCTGTTACTATATAACTCTCTCCTTGATTGATTAAAGAAAAGATTGAATTTACATAATTTAACTTTATTATACACATTAGGATTGATACTTATCTTGACCTAATTTTTGGTAATAGAAGGATCATATTTCAAGTTAAGTGAAAGCAACTACCAACTCTACACAGAAATACAACATTGGTGCTCACTCTAGCATGCATTGGTCCAATGATATCTGTTGCCCTTCTGGGGACCCGTCTATTGTGCGGGGAGGTGATGGAGATAACCTTCTCCACGCTTTTCTTTGCCACCTTCAGGACCACCCTGATGAGCTATTCTTAGAGATCAATTGCCTTGCTGGAACAAGGGATGGTCTGCCTAATGAATTCATGGCTTTTGGTCAGTTCATGACTGACGTGCAGCATCCCCATCTAATAGAGGATCAGTCCTCTCTACACCTCAATGTCCCAGTGCCTCTTGAGGTAGACAGTAACGCAGAGCCTACCCAGCAACAGCTGGAGCAAGCTATTGGCGGTATGAATTGGGGTGCGTACCAAAATGGGGAAGCACACAAGAAGCTTGCTGTACTACCCTCTTATGGCATTACAGCTAAAGAGAAATTCCAAAATTTCACAGGGATAACTCCAAATCAGCTTCAAATACAGATGAAAACAATTGAACAAGCCAAGGAGTATATCCACAGCTTTGCACATCCTGCCATTTGCCATAACTGGACCACCTGGGTTATCAACTATCCCTGATCTTGCATCAGGGAAACTTGATAAACAATCAGCAGGCTTTCCTCTGTTGTCTGTATGACAAACTTACAAGCTCTATGACCAATATCAGTCACCAATTGAATCACTTGGCTTTCCACTAAAACTTCACGACAAACTGGTCAACACAGCTTGAGAAACGCCTGACAAGCTACGTGTCCACAATGATTAGGACTATGCTGGAGCACAAAGGATTGGATAATAATTGGCTAGGCATAGTAAATCATCATGTAAAGGGTGCAGAAGCCACCTTTTGCTACCTATGTAGCAAGGTAGAGTCGCTCAGCCACTCTGTAAGACTGATAGAAGATGGGGTTGCGTTGGAAGGCAATAAGAAAGTCACCGCCATTATCTAACAGGACACGGAGGAGCTATCCAAACACGTCAGTGAGATTGACAAGGACCTTCAGCAATCCCTCTCTGACTGCAATCATTTCAACGCGGAATTTCCCAAGCTGGCAAAATTGATCAACCACAACCATGACCACACAGAAGATAATTGTGATAATCTGGCAGCATTAAGCAACAACCGTTGGGCTATGCAAGAAAAGAACAACATGATGTTTGAAAAACAGGATTCACGTATGGAGAAGCTCAAAGACAAACTGCATGAAGCTAATTGCACAATGAAAGACCTGGCTTGTGAAGTACAATCACAATGTAGCGACATTCTGCATCTACAAGGACAAGTAGAGCAGTTACTTCAAGTTTACTCCAGCCAAACTGTGCTGGAAACAGGTCCACAGAAGACCACAGGAAGAAGTCAAAGTGTCCTGTCCACAGTCAGCCAAGCAATATCAGAGGACTGTTGCTCCTTTCATAGTTATGAGAGCAATGAAGACAACATAGGCCGTACAATGAGGAAAGTCTATGTAGTGGAACCAGTTCTGGATAGCAGTGAAACACCTCTTCCTGGCGCTGCTGCCTCTACTTCCAGGACTAGCAACAACGCCAGGGATGCAGCTTTGGAAGCACGGTTTTGCGCTTCAAACCAGAGAAATACCTCACCCCTGCCTAGAAGAAGTTATGATTTTAGCACTTCTGCTGTGATTGCAAATTTCAAGCCAAAAAACTTGCCAAAGTTTGACAAAAAGGCCAATGTCTACATGTTCCTCTGGCTATACAATAACTCTATATATGTGGCAGACAATGTCATGAAGAATGCAGCCATCTTTGATTGTTTGGATTTGGAGACCCAGACAATAATAATGCTGAGACTTCCAGAACAAGAGTGGACTTACAAGAATGTATCCAGGGCCCTCATTGCAGAGTTTGGCAGCAAAGAAGCTTTTTTTTGCCACAAAATGGAGTTTACAGAAGGGAAGATAAAGAAGGGGGAAATCCTAATGGATTTTTAAGAGTGCTTCTATTTGGAAGCACAGACCCTAGTCTCCATGGGAGCCGCCACTTTTGTTAACATAAAAGGAGCGCTTCTTAACTATGTATGTCCCAATAGAGAGCTTTCTATTGCTCTCAAATATGGAATTTATAGTACAAGAACAGTACCTGAACTCATGCGTCATTTGGGATCTTTTAAAGAACAGTTAAAAGTCCCCTTTCCTGACTATAAGAAAGCCACTTTGTCCTCTTCTACAGATTCCAAAGGCAAGACTTGGGATAAGGACTCTCCTAGGAAACCTAAAATAGTAGCTACGCCCCCAGTCAACAACACAACAAGCAACTGCACTTGCTACAAGTGTGGGCAATTAGAACATCTTTCCTGGGACTTCAAGCAACCCAAGGCTGATGTGCACCATCTGAACCAGGACAATGACGTGGAAGACAAGCAGGATGATAAGGATGAAGAAGATGACAGAGAAGAAGACAGTGAGGAGCCAAAAAACTGCTAAGCAGTCAGGTTGAGGAGAAAACCCTGACTGCTAGTAGTTCCCGACCCTCTTCATCTATTGACCTGGATCCCAATGCCCCTGACTGCAATGTTGGCCTGTTGGACCAAGAAGCTTGCCCCAAAAGATACTTTCCAGATAAAGAAGAAATAAACAAAGACTTGCTCCATAAAGTTTTGGCTGTCAACGCAGTTACAAGGAAGCAAGCAATCTGTACGGAGAGTATACCTTCTAAGGAAGCTGTTGACACCATCTTTATACCCTACGCTGAACAACTTTACCTGCCATACTCTGAGGTCACCCACAAGAGTTATAGCATCAAAAAGTTGTCTCAACTATTGAGGTTGGTACAAGTCTCCACAAATTTGGATACCTTAAAGTCTCTGAAATCTGACCTAACAACTGCGCTGGAGTTGTTTCTTGATCAGTTTAAAGGACTGGAAGTTCACAAGGTTACCAAAATTACCTCCCCTCATTACAGAGAACAACACAATTGCACTTACATAAAACTGGTGGTTCATAAGCTTTGGGTAAAGGCAATTCTGGACTCTGGAGCTCCAGGGAACATTGTGTTGACCAGACTAGTCAAAAAACTAAAACTTGCACCTGATTTAGACTATAATGAGGAATTTGATACTGCAGGACCTGACAAAACAAAGGCTTTGGGAGCCTATTAATCCTTACCACTTAATTTTGGTAAATTGGTGGTAACTGCTCTGGCAATAGTGTTGCACAACAAAAGTTATGATATCTTAATTGGCACCAGCTTCATGGCAACCTACGGAACTATCATCAATCATCAGGATAACACCTTCAGCATTCTGGGTCACTAGGTACCAATGTTTTATCATGGTGACAGATCAAGAGACTTCCCTACAAAGAAAATCCATTATATTGATATGGAATATGCTGATGAAGATATGCCAGTAGCATACACCTTGCGTCAACACAAAATCAAGGTTCTATCTCTGGCCACTAAGGAGTACAAAGGGATCCCCTTATATTCCTCTAGTGAATTATCCATTCCAATTGGGTCTCAAGTTATACATAATACAGGTCTAAGTCTCAGCTTCCCTAAAGGTATACATGGTGAAGTATATAGACTCCACAATGGTTTACAACTGGAACCTTGGATTCTACCTGGTATTGTCATGCTATCATCAGAAGAAATTCTGGTACTCTTGGGGAACCTTTCTGATAAATTGCTGAAGGTGAAGAAACACCAACTGCTAGGCTATATGAAACTGGAAGAGAACTCTAGTCTTATGGATGCCACCCCATTTGGCAAGTTCAGTGAATTTGCACTACCTTGTAACCAACTGAGCGTTCTGTCGCTCATTCCATGTGAGTCTTTAAATGGACTAACAGAAGACCAGAAGGACCAAGCTATTTAACTCTTTGAGAAATATAAGGACTTCTTTGATGAGAATGATCAAGACCTAAGGAAAGCTCTGGGATTTGAAACTGTTTTGGATACGCAAGGTACTGCCCCTATATGCTCTAGGCCAATAAGGCGCAGTATGGCTAACCAAGCCATTGTCAACAAGGAACTACAGAAGTTACTTGCATCTGGCCTTTTGGTACCCAGAAAAAGCCCCTGGTCTTCCCCCTTGTTAATTGTAAAGAAAAAAGATGGGTCAAACCGCGTAGTAATGGACTACCACAAATTGAAATCTGTTACAAAAAAGGACTCTTATCCATTGCCCTGCATTGACAACACATTGGAAAAACTGGGTGGTGCAAAATAATTCAGCGCAATGGATCTGATCAGCAGATACTGGCAGATTGACCTTCCAGAGGCAGACCAGGAAAAGTGTGCCATTATTACAGAGCAAGGCCTTTTTCAACCTACCAGGATGCCACAAGGACTTGCAAATGCTCCTGCAACTTTCCAAAGGGCCATGGACTCCGTGATGGGGGACCTCAAGTTGACTTGTGTTCTGATTTACCTTGACAACATTAACGTCTTTTCCCAAACCTTTGGTCAGCATTTGGACCATTTGGAGGCAGTATTTTAGCGTCTAATTGCTGCCAACCTCAAGTTAAAACCAAGGAAGTGTAACTTCTTTAAGGAACATCTGGAATTCCTTGGTTATATTATCAGTAAGGATGGCTTGCGGCCTGTTCCTTCTAAGTTCAAAGCTATTACACACATGCAAACTCCTTCCAACAAGAGAGATGTTCAGGTGTTCCTAGTAATGATTGGTTACTATAGACGTTGTATACCAAACTTCACAGGTCTAGGAGGACCACTATTCCACTTGTTGAAAACTGACATTGAGTTCTCATAGACAGAAGGATGCCAGAAAGCCTTTGAGGACTTGAAGGCCACCCCAGTGAAAGAGCCAGTACTTTCCTATCCTAACTTTGAGCGCCCTTTCATTGTACACACAGACGCCAGTTTGACAGCAATTGGCGCTGTTCTTTCTCAGCTAGACAATGATGACCAAGACCATCATGTAGAGTATTGTTTCTGCACATTCAATAGTCACAAAAGAAATTATACAGTCACTGAGAGGGAATGCCTGGAAGTCATCTATCCCTGCTAACAATTTAGAGTGTACCTCTACAGAGTACACTTTACGGTGGTAACTGATCATGCCTCGCTTAAATGGTTGAAAACCCTGAAGGATCTGGAAGGACAACTGGCACAATGGGCTATTAAGCTACAAACCTATGACTACAAGATAATCTATTGCGTGGGAGTCATGCACCAGAATGCAGACTATCTTTCACGTCTTCCTACCATGGCTTTGGTCTCTTCAGCAGCAGACAAAATTTACAACAAACTGATGCTGAAACCTTCTATGTGGGGGAGGAGCCGCTCAAGATTCAGAAAATTCTGAAGTCCCTTGCAGTGGACACCCACATCAAGAACAATCAGCTTTTTAAGTTGTATAAAGGGAATTGGCTACCATACATTTGTCCATCTCTACGTACAGACACAATAGTATCAGCACATTGCACTGTGGGTCATGGTGGTATCCATAAAACCCTTAATCTCTTACAGCAGCACTGCTACTGGGAAGGTATACACTCATATGTAGCAGAAACCCTGGCCGCTTGTTATGACTGTACTATAGAGCAACCAAAGGTCTTGCGCTATCAGCACAGGCTAATTTGACCTGGCTTTGCATTGCATACTGTTGCTATAGATGTAGTAGGCCCCCTTTCACTGACCGCTAGCAAGAACAAGTTCATTATTGTAGCAGTGGATCAGCTTACAAAATGGGTAGAAAAAAAAGCAATTCCTAACCAGTTGGTGCTTGTCAGGAAGCCAGTCATAGGTAGAGGCATTGGGCGGCTTGGGGTGAGGGACGGCCAAGCTGGCGGGTAAGGCTCACCATAGAATGGGTGCTACCTTGATAATGTAAGAGACAGATTGCCCGAGCAAGGACCAGGGTCTGGAGTTGGAAATCATAGAATCCACCAATCCTTTCAAAGTAATATAGAGTACTCTAAAAAGTTGGGTAGAGGTGGTCTCGTCAGCAGAGGGGGGTTCCAGCAGGCGGTCTGGTCTAGGGGTTGGGGGTGGAGTCACGGGAACAAAGTACACTGGTAGGTAGTTGTACTTGTCTTTGAACAATAAGGGCAGTATCTCAATCCTCTTTCCTTTGCGTCCTACATAGTTGGTACTTCTAGTCCTTGCCAAGGAATCAGCAATGAGGATGGTTTCCAAGCCGTACTCCAAATAGGCCAGGTTGGGGGGTATTTAGTAAAGTGCACAGGTCCAAAGGGGGCTCCCAGGGGACGGTATAATGCCTGGGGCAATTTGGCAGGTTGGTCTCTGGAGGGGACAGCGGCCTGGTAGTCTGTTTGACCAAAATTAAGATGGAAGATCACTAAAACTAGATAGGGTAAGATTTGTTTGAACCAAAGGTTCATAAAACTTTATTATCAAAAATGACAATGTGGTCTTCATCATAACGCCAGGGCTTATATACCATGGGGGTATGCTTCTTTGATTTTTGCAGGGTTCAGGTTTGCAGGCAAGGCATTGGCAGGGCCTGGATCTTGGCTTAGAGTCTTGAGGGCGGCAGATCCAGGTTGTGCCTGCTCTGGTGAATAGAAGTGGCAATGCTTAATTTTGCTGCCACAGTTCACTATGTCACCTGAGCAGTTCAATTGTACTACCCATTCTGGATGAAAGGCTGGAAGTTGCTGGTGGTCATTGGCAGAGTTAATAACAGGTTTTGCTCTAACCTCCTTAAGGCAAGTTGCAACCTCTGCATAGGTCCAGATCTTTGGTGGCTCAAGGTTGACATCAATCTGGTGACCATTTGTGGAATTGTCCTTGGGAGACTGGCGGGTCTTGGAGTAACTTTTCAACTTGGGTTTGCAATTTAACAAGTGGGTGGTTTCCCGTCCACTTTGTGTGACTTGAGTAGTCTTTGGAGGGTCAGGGTTTGATTCCAGGGTTTCCAATATTGTTCAAAACTCCAGTATTGGCGCTGGGCAGGGTGGCAGTATTCAGGGAATTTCCTGTTGCAGGCTGGCGGTTTGTGGGGTAATTTAACAATTCAATCCTGTGACTTAAAAGTTTGGCGGGTCTTGGATTGTCCTGGAGGGTTAGTTCTGCCTTCAGGGAACTGGGGTTTGACTCTTGGGTTTTCAATACAAGTATTGAAATGTCATTCATGACAGCGCTGGCCAAAGCTAAGTTCATCCTAGAGAACATACTCTTTAAACATGGCTGCCCACAGACATTGCTAACAGATAATGAGACCAACTTCACGGGATACATGATACCCAGACTTAACAAACTTATGGGTATTTGTGGCACTCTGTCAACACCATACCATCCCCAAAAAAATGGAATGGTAGAAAGGACAAATGGAAGCCTGGTACAGATCTTAAGGAAGCTTAGTCACCAGCATGAAACAGAATAGGATACATATCTTCCGGCAGCTACCTTTGCAGACAACATAGGATTCCACAGGGCTATTGGAAAAAGTCCCTTCTAGCTTCTTTATGGTCAAAAGCCAAGTCTCCCGCCACACCTCTATAGTTTAGTTAAAACTAACAATTCCTTTACCCCAATGCTTATTTAAAGAGACTAGCACAGACGCTAATCAAGCTACAGTCTGAGGTGTACTCTACCAACTTAGCAACAAAGGAGAAAGATTGGATTGTGCAGTAGAAACCCAACCTGCCCTTCATGCATAAAAAATAGGAAGCTTGGTATACTTCTACAGCACCTGAGGGTAAGGTCGCAAAAGTAAACTTGCCTCACTATGGCAAGGCCCAGTCAAGGTAGTACAGAAAGTGGGAGTAGATAGTTATACTCTCAAGGATCTGGAAACTGGCCAACTGATTACTTGAGTCCATGTGTAGTACATGCGAAAGGCTCCAAGTGATTGAGCATAAACCCCTTTATGGATAACAATTTGGAAAAATAAAAACCTAATGAAAATAGTCCATGGATTGTTATCCTTTTTGAATCAAGAAGAGATAAAGCTTATAGTAAGAAGGATTAGTAGGGTTAAGCAACCAGTTCTTCATTGAGATACTTTGCCTCTAACCCCAGGCGCAACTGGATGAGGACTTTGGCAATAGCCGCGTAGGTGATACAGACACTAGGTAGCCAACGGAATGCAAATGGAAGAAATGGAGAATTGTCAATGGGAAGGAAATTGACATGGTTAACGCCAATTGAATAAGGAAAGGCAAGTCCATGAAAGATGCACTTCCAAAGAAGGCTTTCTTGCTAGGCATATTCCTTGGGTATTTTGCCTCCTACTGAGTACATGACTCCCAACAGCTATTCAATATATTTGAGCATGTGGTGAAGCCTCTGGTGATAAACAACCTTGGAGCCACTAAGCACCAAATTCCCTACCAATGTCATGGATTGTCTACTTCCTGCCTGACTATAGCTAAGGAGCTCTAGAGCAGTACTCATTGCTCTTTGCAAATGGTATTCATGACTATCTGAACCATGCCACAAGGACACTGGGCCAACAGCTGACTGAGGATCAGACCATGCTTTAAAGACCAGTTCAAGAAATTTGAGAGCACAAGATATCAGATTGTCTGTCAAGTATATCCCATCAAAGGAGAAGTCCTGTAGGCATAACTGGGCATACCTTACAAGTTTCACCCAAGGTATACGCCAATGAATGTTATTCCCTACTTCAAGCCTCTTTGTGGAGATTACGTAAGGATTTTCCAGGGCTAGCATAAGAGTAGACCACATAACCACTGGGCCACAGAATTGTAGGATGGTAAACTTTTCCCAATGAAGATTGGTAGTCAGTTCAATATAAGAACCTTGACTATCTTCTTGGACTATCATGAGGGTAATGCTCACCTCACTTTTGTTCAGAATTTTGAGAAGATTGGCTAAGTTTGGTGCAGGTTCATTGGCCTTATCAGTTAAAGTGGTGGAAGTAGTATTACTCTTGTTACTAAAACTTCTCTTCTTTGCAATTGTTGAAAGATAGTTGGATGTAGGCATACCAGAGTCTTGTGTTACCGACTTACTTGAATAGGTACTAGGTTTATAAGAGACAGTAATGGAAGAACCACAGAAAGCTGTGTCTATCTTAGCGCCTAGAATCTTGGTGAATTCTGTTCCTTCCAATGCTAGAACAGGTGAGTACTTGTGTGCAGTTACAACTGGAATTTTGGGTATCCTCTTTTGAGCTTGGTTGATTCTCTGTGCTGGAACATTGGTGTAGCGCACAACTGGCTTCTTGTTCCTTTTCAGACGGTTTACCATACTGAAGAAAGTTAAAAGACTTTTACAGTAACATCTAGTTTAGTGGGGGGAAATGCTGTGAAGTGATTGGTTGTAAACTAGCCGTCACTATACTTATGCATTTGATCCATTAAGCTCAGGGTATCATGGAACAATGTTACTCTTGCTCTGGATGATAACAAGGTCAAACAATCAACTAAGTTGTATCCTGAGTTCATATTAACTAATGATCAGCCAATTGTTAGTTTAATAGTGGGCTAAGGATAGAGAAAACAAGGCTGTAACCAGAGGATCCTGGCGTCCTGTGCCTCTTGCTGATCTCTTCTGTTACTATATAACTCTCTCCTTGATTGATTAAAGAAAAGATTGAATTTACATAATTTAACTTTATTATAAACATTAGGATTGATACTTATCTTGACCTAATCTTTGGTAATAGAAGGATCATATTTCAAGTTAAGTGAAAACAACTACCAACTCTACACAGAAATACAACACTGCCCAGTATAACGCTTTTGTAAATAACTTTTATGGAGAGGTCCAGAGGTGTTTTTTCCATTATTGACAAGCTGTCAACAGGCAACTAAAGGGTCTACCTGAGCTCAGCAAGCTCCACTGTCTAGATACATCAGGAAAGTGCAAGTTATTAATTCAGCAGTTTTTAGCACTAGCCTTTGTAAAGCCAGAGCATACTGGACAAGACTTTGACCTCCTATGCCAGGATCCATATGCCAAGAAACATGATGGTGCCTTCTACCCTTTCATTGAATATTATGAACCACAGTGGATTGAACATAAGGTCAATAAGCACCGGAGCAAGCCCAGAGCCAAAGCCAACTGGAACTGCTATCAGGCAGTTCTTAAGGATGATATGAAAACTACTTCATCTTTGGAGGGCTGGCATAAGAATATCAAGTCCTCCTTTGGAATCAAGCCCAGATACAACACCTTCTATGAGCACCTCAAAGTCCACCAGGGTAAGACTGCTGCATCCATCAGAGATATTGAGAACCGCCCATCCAAGAAGAAGAGAACCACCAAAGAAAAACAGTATCAGGAGAAGATTAAGGACTTTTTCAAGGTCAAATATAAGCTTTCAGAGATTGGTGAATACATCAAGAAGATTGCTACAGTTCTTAATGGCAACCAGGTGATCACAGTCTAGCTTTTAATTAAATTTATTGAGTATTGCCTAATTTTTATATAGTTCTTATATATTAAGTATAATATTTTTAAATAAATAGTTATTCTAAATAACTAATTAACACTTTATGGTACTGTTTTTATAAAAACATTGATTTTCTATTGATAGTTTGATGCTTTAGACTGTATTACATGACCTATATTGGTATTTTACTAGTAAATTATATGTTTTTTGTAGTTTTTAATATAGAAAAAACTTTATATTACTGTTTCTGATTGTTATATTTCTCTATAAAATGTAACATTTTATGTAGTATCTTTTTATGTATTGGATTTTTTTGTTTTTATAAGTGGGAAAAATTTATTATAGTAAAGATAGCTAATTTCATAGTAAAATAAACTAAAAGTGTATTTTTATGAATTTTTTTAATTGTCATGTATAATTTTTTATGAATTTTTTAAAATCTATGTTGTCACATTACCCTAAAAAGTTTCTTGAAGCTTAATTTTTATTAAGTAAAATGTTCGGGAAACAGGTTTCTGCTTATTAAAAAAGTGTCAACATTTAGTAGTCTGCATGAGTTAAAACTTATTTCTGACTTTTCAATGCTGTTGACATTAAAGTATTTTTAATTCTGATTATCAACACATAGTAAGTCAACTTGCAGAATGAGTTAATTCTGGCGGTTGCCTGTGACATCACTGACTTGAGCTGCACCTTGGATTTTACTGCTGAGAATTTAGAGCAAATTTCACATTCTCAAAAAATCTGAAGGATCATAGCTCTCATCTCTGACCACCAGTACCAAGCTTTCACTGCTTGCCAGAGCTTTTCATATCTGAGGTGACCTCTCCATTGAGCATGAAGATATCTGACTACTTGAAGACGTTTGGATTTTTCCACATAAATCCTATTCCTTGATAAAGCTTCTTGTGCTTCTTGCGTTTCAACTTCTCCCCAGGCCAACAGCGCTTGAGATAATAAGTCAGGAATCTGATTTTCTAATCCTGGGCACTAGATGATATCATAATCATATCCAGAGAGCTTTTCTGCATACAATTGCATTTGGCCTTGTAAGTCTTCCTTGGTCTGAATTGCTCTCAAAGCTGCGTGGTCAGTAACAATAATGAACAGCATCCCCAGGATATACACCCTAAAATTCTCTACTGCCCATACTATTGCCAATCCTTCACGTTCAGTAGCAGAGTATTTCCTTTTAGTGGTCCCCAATGTCTTAGAACCATATGCAACAGGATTCTAAGACAACAGATTCTCCTTCCTGAGTAAGAACGGCACCAAGACCAGTTGAACTTGCATCTTTCTCAATATAGAATAACTTTGACCAATCAGGGAATCTTAGTATGGGGGCTTTGAAGATTTTCTTCTTCAGCTCTAAGAAACTTGACTCTTGCTCCTGTCCCCAAACAAATTGGGTGTTCTTCCTTGTTAATGCAAACAATGACTCTCTAATTTCAGAGCAATTAGGTATGAATCTCTGGTAGAAATTCACCGACCCCATAAAACCCCAAACCTCTTAGACTGACTGCAGTGACCTCATACTTAACAAAAGAGTAACTCTCTCAGGACTTGGTTTAATCCCTTGAGAATTCAAAGCATGCCCTAACACCTTGACCTCTTGAAAGGAAAGCTTAGTCTTAGATACAATAATCTTCAACTTTTCTTTCTCAATTCAGCAGAATACTTCATCAAGATCCTCTAGATGTTGTTCCCAGGAAGGACTATATACAGTAATATTGTCTATATATACCGAGACACCTCTAGGCCGCAATCCTGTCATAATCTGGTCTATTACCTGCTGAAACACAGCACCTGCTGTCTTTATTCCTAATGGCAAGACTTTCCATTAATACAGACCGTCAGGTGTAGAGAACTCTGTAACCTCCTTAGACTCCTCATCAATCAACAATTGATGATAACCATTAGTCAGATCTAAAGTGGTGAACCAGGAAGATCCAGCCATGGCGTCCAGCTGGTCCTCAATCTGGTGTATTGGGTAGGAATCATTTACAATATCCTTATTTACCATTTGGAAATCAATACAAACATGTATATTCCCATCTGGCTTAGGGACACAAACCATCAGAGAAGAGTAAGGACTGATGCTTTCCTTAATCAGTTTGGCCCTTTGCCTTTTCTCCACCTCTTCTCTAATTGCAGCAACTGCAGCAGGACTACAACGGGGTACATATCATTTGTATGGCTTCCCAGTCAGCGTTTTTATGATATAGGGTGGAACAGTTCTCCCCACATCATATTTGTCCAACAAGAAACAACTACTCCATTTCCACACCAGCATATACAACAAGGTACCTAGTGCTTCATTTGGACATATTATACAGGTTAAATTATTGAAGGGCACACAAACATAAGAGACAATAGGTTTATTTATTGTGACTTCCCCAACCACAGGCATCCAAACTCTAATACGCTGACCTTGCTGAATGTAAACAGGAACCACACAAGTGTTAAACAACTTCCAGGACTTGAGGAGTTTGCCATTTAATCCATTCTCAAATATTGCCACATTTGAGGATATATGACAGGGAAATTCTGGGATAACCTGTCCTCCCTGTGTTCCACAATTGAAAGCTACCAGTTTCAACCAAGCAATTCCCTTTAGTGGAATGGAGCAATGTTCCTCAGCGTAGATGACTACTGACTGAACATCTTCTGGTGCTGGCAGAATTGTTAGCTGTGGATAAGCGTACTTAACTCCTTCATGGACCAAGACATTCTTGACGGCATCCAGGCTCACCTTGGCCTCAATAATACAAGTCATACCAAGCAGAACATTGAATCCTGCTCCTGGTAAAACTACGGCAGAAGTCTTGACCATGGTATTTTTTCCATTTTATTACCACCTCATCAAACACATCTTGTTCAAAGGTGGTAACCCCATCTGTGGGAGATAAAGTCAGAGTGACCAATCTTGATGGGTCCATACCATGTTTATGGACAAAGTTCTTTGATACCGCCACTCCAGCACATACAGGATTGTATACTGCCTTTGTAGAAATACCATCAAGAAAAATATCCAGGAGGATAACCCCTTGCAATGCCCACACAAAAGGTTTTTCAATAAATAATGCTGGCATGCTTTGGGCCACTTTTTTACGCCATTCCACTTCTTTGAGCCAATCCACGCTCAACTGGACCCGCACAGGCTACCAAATAATCTCCCTGTTTTCCTTCATACCCAAACACACATCCAATATCCACTCATCAAGAGAGGCATCTGGACTTCCCTCAGGAAGAGTTGGATGAGAGACATCAATTTCCTGTACAGATGGCTCCACTGGTTTACTGGCGCTTTTTCTGTACTCCTTCAAGGCCTTTCCAGATCAAAGTCTCATTCTCCCATTATTCTCTGAATTACTAAGCCCAGGTTGGGAGACGCCTAAGCCTGCCTTCCTTTTCCCAAATCCTTAAACATAATTTTGGGGTGTTCCTTGTCAATTCTGCACAATTGGGACATTTCCTGGCAAAATGGCCATCTTTCCCGCAGATCCAGCATCCCTTTGTCATGGGGAACTTACATGCCCGCTTAAATCTAGAAATGCAATCCTTATCAGAGGGACTTCTTGGATGTTGGGTTCTCTCAGAAGATTTTTCCCCTGCAGCCATATGAGCTCCTACTCTCGGGCAAGGAGCGCTGTGTGGGGGACCACTAAGATCCCACTCCATTTGAATGACTTTTTGAACAAGTTTTGACCATGTCAACTTCTCACAACGTAGCATAGAAGCCTGAGTTCTCAACCTGGGCCACATTCCAGTGAAGAAAGCATCTTCCACCAGATCCTGATTGTGCTCTACATTAATAAAATCTAGGAACTCTTCCATTCTGGAAAGATACATCAACACAGTTTCATGGCCATCTTGGATAACATATCAAGCTTTCTGCAGAGAATCACCAGGTCTGAGGGTTACCATGAAGCTGGCTCAAAATTTCTCCAACAATATGGTCCAGTTGTTGCCTTTACATCTTTTGAAGCACTTAAAGCAGGCAGGACCTGCAAGGACTTCCAACCAATGATGTTTCTCATCATCCTCCAGACCAGAGGCTTGGATAAGGAAACCCTCTAGGAAAGTGTTTCCTTCCTTTGGATTTCCAGAAAGCAGTGACATTTTGGCAAGCATAGACTTGACTCCTTTCACCATGGGGTTTTCTGTCCCCGCATTAGGCTCTGTGACGGATCCAGGTCCAACCAGTCCATCCTACCATTATACTGCCCTTGACTCTTATTGCCATTACCTTCCTGTGACAAAGCTTTGAGGAGCTTTGTCTCCAGGGAGGCAATTTTATGGGACAACACTTTGTTATCATCCTGCCAACAAGCCATGATCTCAACGCTTTTTTCCTCTCTTGCTCTTAAAGCCTCAATTTCACAATTTACCATTGCTTTCACTTTCTGTAAAAAAATTTCCCATCCTACTAACAGGTTCCAAGAATCCCACACATAGATTTGGTTTCCTTGAGCAGGAGTCCCTTCTTTTGCAAAGTAATTGTAGTATAACTCTTTGAACACAGCATTTACTTCCACCAAGGACTCCTCAGGCACAGTCTTGGCAACCTCCAAGCTTGCCCAAGCTTCCTCCAACAAACTTTTAGGAACCTCTTTCCTGGTAGCAGTGGTTTCCACGCAAAGTACTCCAAATTTGGCCCTTTCAAGATTTAACAAAGAAGACATAATAATTGAAAAGGTAGTTGAGGGGAAAGCGTCAAAATTGACAATATATACTTTATTTAAAATTAGCTGTTTTTGCTTATACAGTAGTTTTAAAAGCTATGGGAACAACCAAAAATACCTCAGATTTAAAAAAATGATTTCATATTTGAAGAAATCTAACTCTCAGGTTAAAATATATACTCTGTTAACAGGGTTTATTGGCGTTAATGGGCAAAATGAGTCAACATAGCAACAAAGGGCTCACACACAAAGCAGAACCATTCAAAATACAATCCAAAATACATTGATTCACAAACAAAATGGTGTGAGTTGAATTTTGGTGTACATATGTTTACTATGTGAATTGGTGACAAAATACACCCAAGCACGGTGAGTCAAAACTCAAACCAAAAACAAAACACAATAGCAACTCACAATGTAAACAAAATCACTCAAATGTTGTGTGCAATGAATTGTAATCAAGAATGATACCAAGGTATCTAAAATAAGACACAAGATCTGAAACATAAATTTTAAAAATATTGTGTTGAGTGTTTGAATTTGGCAGTAAAATCTAAAAAAATGGGTGGATTTTCTTGAGTATTCTAAAATGGGCGTTGTAAAACCAAAAAACAACTAATTAAGAAATAAAAAAATCTATAATTGGGATATTGGGTGGGAAAACCTCTAATTAAATATCCATATTCAGATAAAAGCAAAAAATAAAATTAGGGATTAACTCAATTGAAATTTATTTAATATTTTATTAAATTTTAAAATGGAAGGAACACAACAACAGAGTACCATTGCACCTGTTGTGCGCCGCAGCCGTGGTTGCCCCTGTGGGGCAAAGAATAGAGTCAGTGCAACCCAAGTGCCTACTCAAGAAGGAGACAGGAGAGGAGAGTTCTATAGTGATGCTATACTGACACAACTGGTTCAAGGAGCACAAGCTTCTAGGATGCGGAGCATCAACCCTCAGGTCCCAAAGCTGACCTGGAAGCCCACCAAGGTCACCACTACAAAGAAAGTCAGAAACAAGGAGGTAGAACTTACTTCATATATGTTTGACATTGTGTACTGGCAAGAGTTGGTCCCATCAGCCATGCTGGAGAAAGTGAAGCCTGTACTTGATACTAGCTATGAGCCCTATGTCAGTGATGGCAATCAGGAAGAGGACAAGAAGCCTGAGCTCTTCAAAACTGACAAGAGACAGTTGGTGCTCAAAAAAGTTGCTGCATTTTACACCAAGGTGCCCATGCCCTGTGTTGTGCCCAATGCCAACAAGTCAATCCCCACCGCTAAAAAGCCTGCTCAGAAGTGCATCCCTGATATTAAACACATCATCCTGCTTAAGCTAATGCGTGAATCAGGCAATCACAAGGCGGCTGCGGCCCTTGTTGAAGTGGATCTAAGTACACCTCCAAGACCTTCAACAGGTTCATTAACACAGGTTGAGTCCTTGCCACGGAGAAATCCATGCGCATTTCCACCATGCTCACCAAGGAGCACAAATGGACAATCCGCCAGTGGATCACCCAGGACTGCCATCTTGAACTGGCAAATATACAGACAATGATCAAGTCCACTTTTGGGGTTGAGGCTTCCATTTCCTTTTACTACCATCTGCTGAAGAAGATGCACTTTTCCTGGAAAAAGCTTGGATATCTCTGTACAATCATAATAGCCCAACCAACATTGAGACCCAGAAAAACTATGCAGAGGCGTACACTGCCCTCAAAGCCAAGGAGACAGTCAAATTTTACTATATTGACAAATCAGCATTTGCCTTGTCTATGCGCAATGCATATGGCTATGTCCCCAAAGGCTCCAATGATGGGATGGCTTTGAGTGCTGCAGTCCGCGCCACAGCTTACTCAATGGTGGCTCTCCTTGGTCCAAAGGGGGTTGAGCCATACCAAATGATACTGGGCTCCAACAACAGCCATACCTTTCTATCATTTCTCCAATTGGTCCAGGAGCACCTAAGGCGCACAAGCCCAGGCTTCACCAATGTCATTGTGCTGGACAATGTTGGTCTCCATAAGGTGGCTGATATTCTTGAGGAATTTCCAATGATTGACACCAACAGCACAGTGGGCCCCCAGCAATTGGCCACGTCAAATATGTGCCTTCTCTTCCTCCCTGCTTATTTGCCATTCCTAAATCCCATCAAGGAAGTCTTTGGGTGGCTCAAGAAATTTGTCAAGCAAGGAACCCCAACTGGGACTAAGGACCTCTTTAATTTGATGCAGGCCGGGATCCACACCCTCCCAGCTGAGACTGTGGCCAAATTCTATGGCCACGCTGATTTGTTCATCCCCATGTGCCTAGCCAAACAGCCAATCAATTAAAGGCTTAGTGTGTCCAATTTTTTATATTCTCTAATTTACTATTCAAGATTTATTAATTATCATTTTATATTTAAATGCTTCCAAGCCTGAAATCACATTCAGCAGGACAATCAATGAAGGTTAGTAATTTATTTATAATCATTTTTTATTGTGTCATATAAGGGTATCCCAAACGCTTGATACTGGATTATGCAAACACATTAATATCACTTTTGGCAAATAAATATAATAATCAGAAAAAGTTAAATGTAATGTGTACAAATCAGAAGTAGATTATATTGAAATATATTATTATGCTTTTATTAAGACTTTCTCTTGGATATATTCTGCAAATCTTGTTTGCTAAAATAAGAATTAGAAAATTTTATTATAATAAAAATAATATAAATTGCAATGGAATTATTTGGAAGAGAGAAATTATTAAGAGCGCCTGTAGTGAGTTTTTCTGTATGTAACCACCCCGCAATGGAGGTGGCACACAACCTCCACCACTACACTGTGGACAATGGATATACCCTTATTAAAAAAATCCTGCCTGCTAGTGAATGGGAGTAGGGTCAGGTGCAAATGGAGGAGCAGCTTCTCTGGCGGGGCTGCAAACCCGAGGACACCAGCCAGGACCAGGGCGTCCTGGATGACATGATCCACTGAGTCATACCCAGGGGGACCTTCTTCCCGTCCAGAGAGAGCCTGGCCTTGTCAATTCCTAGGAGGACCTCATCAAGATCCTCCACGCTGGCGCCCATTCCAAGTAGAAGAGGTACCCCAGGTAAACCACCAGATGAAGCCTTTGCCCAGCAAAGGCTTCTGTAAACTCACACAATTTATTGAAAACTGCACTGATCTTCTTTTCATGTTTAGTCTTTGCAAAGATCAGCTCCATGACTGCAGGGACCCCCATCTCTTTAGCACTTCATGCCAGCCCAAAGTCTGCTAAGAGGATTTTGGTTTTCTTGACAGCTGTTGTGTTTGCAACAGCCAATTTTCCCACTGTGCGCCCAAAGTTGTCTAGCAGATAAGAGAGAGTGTGCTCCAAGGGGTAGCAGAAGCAAGCAGCCGCATGGGCCCGGCCCATCTCTGGTACATTCTTGAATGAGAGTGTTTCCAGGACGTCCCAAAAAGCTCAATGGAGTTTACACAGTAAACTCCATTGAGGACCACCAGGTCAATGTATACCAATTGAGCATCTTTGTAAGCAGTAACTGCCCACTTGGATGTCCCCTTGACATGTGTAAGTTCATCCAATGCCTCCTGCAACATTGGAAAGGACACATGGATACAGTACTCCAGCTCCCGCAAGACAGGGGGGACAGTTACAGCTGCTTGGCCACATGAGTGGCGTAGTTGGTGTAGAACGTAACAGGGACAAAGGGGACCAGGAATTGGCGGAGTTCATCGTCTATGTTCTCTAAAAAAAGGTAAGTATTTCCAAATTTTATTAATTTTATTTTTTATTTTACCTTCATTTGTTTCTTCCTTGCTGGCTGCTTCATCAGGCTTGGTCATTCTTGGCGCAAGCAGTTGTGGGGCACTTTTTTATCCTCTGTTCTGGCACGCTTGGCAGGTTTGAGATGTTCATACATCTCTGGGTTATCAACCCAGAAAGACAGCGCAGAAAGATTGTATGCCTTAAATTGCAGGCCCTCAACCATTGTCTTCTGGATATTGAGAAGATGCTCAATGGTCTTCTCAGGGGTGTCTGGTATTTTTGTCATTAGGGCCTTTGTGGACACCTTGTCTATTTTGTCTCTGTCAAGGATAGCAGACTTCACTTTGGCTTTGACCTTGCAGTCAATGTCTTTTATTTTGGCAATTGCCAAGTCAAGATCATTCAAAAGCTTCTCCAATTCTCTCATTGATTTTTTTACTAACCTTTTCATATGTTTTTATAGCTTTTTCCCCAATAAATTCTGTATTATTTTGATATGGTTGCCTCTTTGTTTATTCATTTTTGTTTTTCCATTTACTACATTATCACATCTTTTTACCCATTTTGTATATGTTTTTGTAATACCCAGTTATGGTAGGTACCACTTGCACAATGTAGGGCATCAGGTTGGTGAACTGGAACCCAGTCAAGGCAGTAACAATAGGATACACAGTCATTAGCCAGCAGAAGACCTTTGCATGTACGTTGTATCTCTAAAGCTCCCTGGAAAAGTAGGTTAAGATGTAGTACATGGACGTGTACATTGCAATAGAGAGTGTAGAATGTGGAGACACCAGGGGAGGCCAGGGTCCAGTCTGGGATGAGTTCAGTTGACCATGGTTGTAGTGGGGATCATGTCATAGTCCATCAGGGAAGGGCCCAAAGAACTCTGAACCTTGTTGGTAGCCTCCAATCCCAAGGCAAGCTGTGAGCACAGCTGTGAAGATGAGGTGGTTCATCTTCCTTGGATTGGAGGGCTGGCAGGGGCTGATTGGTAGTTTAACTTTTAGTTGTAAGTTGAATTTCACTTTATTGAGGGTGTTAATCTCAATAATAGCACAAGCTATTACTGAGGTGGAATCCTTTATTTATAGTCCTCTACCCTGTGCAAAGATTTGCAATTGGGAGGGAAAAACAGGGGATGGAAGATCCCAGAAGTTTGGAAGGTAGGAATGGTTATTGGGGCTTGGGAAAATGGTCAAATTCCTGTTCTCCTGCTATCTGTGGCTGGTTGAGAAATTCTTGAGATGACCCAATAGTTTCATGTTGCCCTGGTGCTAGGTGAAGGTTGGGAGTCAATTCATTTTAAAAAGTTATTTTGGTGCCAAGAACATTGTTTTGGATGAAATTTGGCCTTGTCCATGTGGCCTGTGATTCAGCACCTAATTGGTTGGTTGCAAACTTATTTTTAAAATTTGAATCATTATTCCTGCCCTCTTCTTGAGGGGGAATTTTGTCTTCTGTACTTTCCCCTGATTTCAGGGACTTATTTGATTGGTTGTACCCCAGGGGAATATTTGATTGGTTGCAGGGTGGGCCCTGGGACCCAGGTGGGTGGCAGGCATCCAGCTGGGACCTGGGGAGCAAGCGGGTGGACTGGGGACTGAAGGCAGGAGGCAGGAGCGCTGGCAGCTGGGGGGCTGGCGCCTGCCTGGATGATAAATTAGTTTGGCGCCCACCAAGATCCAATTTTCCCTCAATTTTATTTTTATTTTTCCCTAATTGGGGGGAAATTCCATATCAAATTTTGCCCCATAAATTGGGGCCTCAGTTATTTTTCCCCAACTCTTCCTTTCAGTCTGTATTAAGTTTATGTCAGGAGTATTCCTGACAGTTTTACACTCATCTCAATATGTTTTTTGCTTTGTGTTGGCATTGTTTCCTTGATTACCATATTATTTTTGGCGCTTTGCACAGCCCTTTGTGAAAATATTAACAACAATTTGGTGATCAGCTAAATTTGAATTAGAAAATTATGTGTTAACTGTTTTTAGATAAAGTTGTTACTGATCCAAATTCAAAACCTTAATGATAAATTTTAAGCCAATCAGGAGCCAAGTGATAAAGTGATTATTGTGACATAAGGGTCATTCAATAATTCTTTGGTATATGTGCACTAATTATTATATTGGCTGAATGTTTTGCTATTGTACGCCATTGCCGCTGTGGCAAGTTGTTGATGGACTAGTGCCCAATCAGCTGCTGGGTTAACACTAGTCCATCAACAAGTTGCCCCAGCAGCAATGGCATACAATGGCAAAACATCCAGCCAATCATATTAATTAGCGCACATACACCAAAGAATTATTGAATGACCCTTTATGTCACAACAATCACTTTATCACTTGGCTCCTGATTGGCTTAAAGTTTATCATTAAGGTTTTGAATTTGGATCAGTAACAACTTTATCTAAAAACAGTTAACACATAATTTTCTAATCCAAATTTAGCTGATCACCAAATTGTTGCTAATATTTTCACAAGGGGCTGTGTCTGGGTACTAAAAATAACTGTGTTCTGGATCTAAATATATGGCATAGTAAATATATGATTTTATATAACTAAGCTAAACATAAAGAGTAAAACCAACTATAAACAAAGAAATGAACCCTTTAAAAATAAAAATAAAGATAATATAAATAGAAAATGTTTGGCAACAGGGGGTTTATTGGGGCAGGGAAGAGTGATGCCTAGGAGTAGAATAGCACAGGAAGGAAGACGTAGAGGCGGAGCTAGCCTGGGGATCTGGGATTGGGTAGGTTAGGCTTGCGGGTGAGGGGTGTTGGTGGTGGGGGTGGAGGCAGGAGGATTTCACATGATGGCTGCCATATAACACTTGTCGTATTCCTCATTAGTCATTGGCTGGATGGGCTGGTAGGTGGCGGTGGCCCAAGGTGGAAGGTGCTTGTCTTTCCGTGATTGATTGGCCATGTTCATATGAAAGACAATTCAGGCAAACAATTCAGCCATCATTTGACAACCAAAGAGAAAAATGTGGTCAAGGACCCCAAGATAGAGGTTGTTGAAAGCCTGAGGGCGGCGCTCCTGTAGTGTATCTCTAATATTAAAGAAGACAACATCAGCCAGATGGATATCTGCATGGCTAGCAGGGTAGACTGAGGCCTGGTGCCCGCGTTGCTGGATGGCCTCAAGGGCAGGGGAGCTACCCTTCATCTGGTGGCTCAAGAAAACCTGGTACTTGGAATTTGAGCCATCCCAGGAGTTGAGTAATCCATTGAGGATGTGGCCAATGAGTAGCCATCAATGAAATCTGGGTTTGTCCAATAATAGACAAAACCCTTGGCTGAAACAGTCAGAAACGCACTAATGAAAGTCCCCTTCTTGACCTTCTTCCTTCCTTTTTGAGTGGCAGCTCTTCCTTGCTTGCCAAAATCATCAAAAGATATTGATAGCTTGTAATAGAAGATGAACATGACATCATCAGTTAGACTAGTCAGGCATCAGACCAGGGTTGATTTGATGGCAGTGTCATACAGGGAATCTTCAGCGCCATCTCATTGGTTGCTGGAAAAATTGGTAACCCATATTGAAGCCACCTTCCCATACATCCAAAGCTTCTCCATGCACTCAGACACCCAGATGTCATGGTGTGCAAGTTGCTTCCGGACCTGGGTCAAGGGAATCTTGGGATCCCGCTGGAGGAGGTCAAACATGATTGGGTATGCCTCAGATATGTGTGACTTGAGGGCCTTCTTGGGCTTCTTGGCCGTCCCAATCAGATTCCCCCTGTTCATCAGGTTGTTTAATTCCTGCATGACAGTAGCTTGGGTAAATTGCAACTGGGCGGCAATCTGTTCCCAGGACAGACCCTGTAGATTCAGTGCCACAATTTCCTGAAGAATTTGGGCAGTGATGATTTGTTGCTTGGGGCGCTGGGCCGGGGGAGCTGAAGACTGATTGGCTGTAGGAGGGCAGGTTGGCTGGTGGCAGGAAGTTGTTCCAAATCAAGGTTGCCATCCTAATTGGTTGGTTGGTGGGCAGCTTCTGTGGGGGTGGGTACAAGAGCAGGGGCAGAGCTAGACACTATGTGACTACTGAACAAGTCAAAGCCATAGGGGTTGGGGGTCAGGTATAGGTTGGCTTCCTTGCTACCCGCCTCAAAGGCTTGGGTGTAAACAGGTGCCTCCACGTTCTGAGCCTTGCCTCCATTGAAGCTGGCTTGGCTGCTTGTGCCGTTGAAGATGTTGCTAGTAAAAACCATTGTAAAAACCTAGGATAAAATCACTAAAAGTAGAAATTTTAAAATTTAATGATTTATTTTTATTGTAATCTTGAGCCCATATTTGGAAGATTATCAAAACCATTTCATACAGATCAGGATCCATGAAAATGAATAAAATGCCTCTGCTCCTAAATTGGATAACTGTTGATTGGCTGTTAAGCTGTTATATTTATATTTTAGGCTGCTCATACTACACATCTTGTGTGAGTTCATTTTGTTTTGTGCTTGTGGAATCTTGCTTCTATATTGCTCAAATTTTGTTTCATTTTAGTCCTTCTGTTAGTGCCTCATATGAATCCTGATTGGATTATAATATACTCTGGAACAGCATCCATCCATTTCACTTGTTGTGTCAGTTCATTTTGTTTGTGGTTTGAACTACACTGCTTGATGTTTGATATAATTTTGTATAATGGGCTAGTAAAATTTTGTTTTTTGTTTGACAGTTCATTTATTAACTGAAATTTTATAAATTAATTGAATCCTGAATCTTGCGCGGCTTAGATTTGTTTGAATCTGAAATCATTTTATTTAAATATGAAGTATTTTTGGTTGTTGCCATAGCTTTTAAAACTACTTTATACCATTCAGGGCATATTTGGCTGAAACCCCCTCCAGTTCCTGAATCAACCTATGATTCATATCACATGGTCTATGATGTTTGAGTCATTCAAACCTAGATCTTTATCTAAAAGATCACCAATATTTCTTAACCTACGAGAACTAACCTACAATAGGAAAAAGTCACCTGACTCCATTCATCCCAATGTACCAATTTGGTTTGGAGCTTCCCCAGCTCCCGGTGCCAAAACCCTGTGGATTACACATCCCAAAACTCAGCTATCAATGTTCTAACTGGGAGCCAGCTGATCAAACCTGAATCCCTAGGCATCCTTGCCTTTATTTAGTTATCTTTGCATTTAATGTTTTTTCCTTAAACCCCATTAAAATGCTCTGAAACTTGAACCAGGCACCATCACGGCGCCCAGCAATTTTCCCAGGCGGCGCCCCAGCGCCTGAAAAATTCACTAGGCAGCACCTTGGCGCTTCTCAAATCAATTAGGCGGCGCGGCGGCACTTCTAACCCAATGAATTTGCCAAAGCGGCGCTTTTAACCCAAAATTTGGGGGTTGACTTTTGATTACCCTTAACCAAACTTCTTGACAAAGTCAAGGCAATTAACCAATATAATTAAAACCTTATTATATTTCCATGTATTTATTAATTAATCTTCCCAATTAATTGAATTGTTTTTGAGACGCCTAGTCTCCAAGATTGATTCAGCCAATCTTGCCTTCTGTTCTTTTAATGAACATAGATATCCAGTTTCTAGGAATCTTTTCCTTAAGAATTGAAATAACTTATCTACATGCAATAAACAGCAAAAACAGAAATAACTTTATATTTTGGAGCATTTATTTGGCTAAATACTCAACAGTGACTGTTGTATGGTCACACTTATTCTGGGCCAACTGGATCCATGTGATGGCGTTGTTATTGTTGACTCCTGCAAACAATTCCAAGGTGGTGCTGCAGAGTTGCTGGGATAAGTGGACAGACATGATGCTCTCATCATTGATTTAAGAGTAAGGAGGGGGCCTGAAGGAACTCCTGTGCTGACAAGGCATTGAAGGCAGGAACTGAAATTACCATGTTCTTGTAAAGGCTGTGTAATTCTGGTATTTCAGTTCCTGGCATGTAGGGCATCCAATACAAGGGGATCTCAGACATGATTCTTTTGTATTTTTTGGCCACAGCAAGTATAAGCAACAGGAGGAGTTTTGAAAAGAAAGATATGAGGGAGAACATACCTATGTTATCAATTTTGTAACTGTGCTGTATTAGAAGAGTTACATAGGAAAATGATTAGGAACTAGATATTTATTGTTGAGTTGTGCTTAATTATTTGACATAATAAAGAACTCAGGTAAAAATATTAAATACAGAAGCCTTGTAGTTTTGGTTTTAAGCCCTATTTGATCTGAGTATGATTAATAGATATCTTCTTAGCAAATGGAAGATGAGCGCCAAAGGTTCAGTGTCAAATTAATGAGCAAAAATGAACTTATTTTATTGGAAGAAAGTACATTTGAATTCATACCCAATGGTTCAATCCTAACAGCCTAAGTGGAGATACCCCAAGAGGCAAGAGGCAGGTAGGGATCCAGAAGGTTCAGTTATTGATGTCAATCCATATTTGGGTAAAAAGAACTCAGCAAGTCAAAAGCAAAAGCTAAGGCTTTTGCATGAGTCATTCTGCAAACAATCATTCACTAGGCCAATTTTAACCCCTAGTGAATTCAAATTCACAACAATTATCTTTATTGAAATATAGGAATTATATAGTTGGGGTGAATCATTACAAGAGAAACAAGATTATGATAATCAATCAGTTGAATTGGGAAGGGGGTGGTATGATCCTTGCAATGAGTGAAGCGCAAAAACAAGCTGTCCACCAAGCTGGGGTTGTCAATGGTTCTTGTTGCTGGATTTAGTCATTTAAGTTAGCAACCACATTTGGCTAAAGTTCATGAGGGAGTTAGTTTGGGGGTCACAGAACCTCTTGTGCAGAACCTTGCCAGGGGATTGGCCCTGCAGTTTTGACATTATGAAAATTTTGTCTTGCCAATGTTTTTCTTGGCATTAATTGTAGTTAGTCTGACACAATTCCCTTTATTTGTTCTCAATTTTTATAGTAGTTTTCAAAGCTATGACTCTAATCAAATAAACTCATCTGTAAAAAAATAACTCAGAAAGAAACAAAATCAATTCATATGAAAGAAAAAACTCAGATGGAAACAAAACCAAATTGAACCCAAATCTACTGTTAGTTAATATAAATATTTATTTATTTCTCTTGCATCTGAGTTGACTTTGTTTACATATGAATTGTTTTTGTTTAAATTTAAGTTTTTTTCTCTTACAGATGAGTTTTTTTTGCTTAGTATCCTAGCTTTTGAAAATACTTTATCAAAAAGTTTCAGATTACTTTTTTGCGTTTGCTGATAGTTTGTTTGTCTCATCCACATTGGTTATCCTTTAGCAGTAACACACCCCAATATGCCCTTAAAATATAGATTTCACTAATATAAAGTTTTTTATAAATATAAAATACAGCCAGAAAAACACTTTGTATCTTTTGATGTCATATTTTACTTATATGTCTGTGCATTCCAAAGAAAAATAAGAATTTTCCCAGATTTTTTATCATTGTATTATGTACCAAGGGCAAAAGTTTCCCACAAGAACCTATCAATATAATCTCAATAAAGTGGTTAATAATGAGCATCTGCTTTTAAAAAATTTATAATATCTTACACATAATACTTTTTTATTGAGCTTCAGGATTTTATCCTCTACACATTAAAAGGTTAAACCCACTATATACTTCCAAAGATATCTCAGTCATATAAGATTCAGAAACATATTCAAATTCTTCAAGCTCAAGGTGTGATGGCCAACACTCTTCTATAATGTACATTTAGTTTTTTTTATCAATTTCAGATATACAAAAAATTATTCCAGGAGAACCACATCTTCTAGGTTTTCTCTACCAATTGGCATATTAATACTAGTTAAGATATGTGCTCTTAAAATTGTAGGTCCTGTATCATAAAGTGAAACAACAATAGTTAAATTATCCCTGTAATTAAGGTTAACAATTTTTGGCTAGCTGTCAAAGTAGTTAAATATTGCAATAATAATTATCCACACAATTTGTGAAAAATCCATTATTAAAATTGAAAACCCTAAACTTCTCATTAAAAATGAAAGAAAATAAATAACTACCTATTATATCAATTTATACCTTTTCAAAAAAGATGTGAGAGAGGGGGATAAACTAATTGATATTAGCTCCAATCTTGGGGGCAACTGGGATAGCTGCTCAAAGAGGATTAAAAAAGAGGAATTCAAGGAAAGAAGACGTTCAGGGCCATCAGGCTCATTCCAGAAAAGAGCTAGGGAGTATAGATGGAATGGGGGAGAGTCCTTCAAATTAGTTGATTCCATGGGAGTCACATTAGGAGCTGGAGACTCCTAAGAAGTCAATATAATCACTAGGGTAGGCAAAACAACTGAGACCAAACTTGGGTGAAGATTTTCATTGCAGTCAAGATCTTCACTAGGTATTCTCCCTTTCTGAGTAAATCATAGGCCCAACTAGAAACGTCATTTAACACATACAGGATTTGTCAGGGGTTTCCCCTAGAAAAGTGAAAGACAAGGAGATGTTTCTTCATAGATCAGGAAAGTAGTCTATAACAGCACCATAGCTGAAATCATAATCAATATCACAGATTTCAGCAGTGGAACAGCATAACTGAGTTATCTAAAAAAATCTGAAAAAAGGTGCAATATGGAGCCCAAAAACAGAGAGAACCAATAATTTATATCCAAAATAATGGTTTTATATTATTTGTATTTGAAAATAGCAAGGAGCACCTGATATACCACATATAGAATTAAAAAGTAGTAAGACAGCAGCAAAGCTGGTTTCTCCTTTCAAAGTGAAAAGTGAGAGTTTATAGTATGTATATATAATCTAATAGCTAAAGACTAGGGTTTGAATTCTGTTTCAAAGTCAAAACAGATAAAACTTGACAAAAAACAATAATAAACAATTTAAAAGAAAGACAGGAAGGACCTGAAAGGCAGCAGGCGTGACCAAGGACAAGAAGTAAAATTATTTTTAAATAAATTTTAAAAGGGAAAGACTTCAGAGGATAAAGAGTTCAACAAAATCTTTAGAATTTTAATGATAAGAATAGGCAATCAAGGGTCAGCCTGGGCCCTTATTGCAATCTAAGGGAGTATCAGAATACCAAGTGTACCATGCTGCCCCTTCAGATAAGGAAGGGCAGAGGTAGGTACAGGCATGGCCCACCAGATAATGGGACCTAACTTTACCAGGTAGGAAAGGGCCTTCTCAGCAATGGCCATTGGTTCGGCTGCTGTTAAGGCAGAGTAAATCAGTCTAGTGAGTGCCAGGTACAGCACTCCCAGGAATCAACTAATCTGGCTGGCAACTGTGAGAAGTTTGACTCCCTGGTGATCAACTCCCTTAAATCTGACTCCCTGGTAGTTGACACTATAGTAAAGTGAGAATTCAGCTTTTGCCCTGATTGGCAACTGGAAATTGTCAGGGCCCAGAGTGCCCTGGACAGTCAGCTGGCCTCCTTAGAGATGATTAAACATGCAGCTTGGAAACCCCCAAAAAGCACTTTCCAGGGTGAAATACCCCCATTTAGACTAGCAAATGGCCCAGGATTTGAGAGGCACACAATCCTCAAATCCCTGGCATTGAGCCTGTTATCAAATTTGGGCCACCTACCTATTGGGAAATGGCACATTGGGAGCGCAATTGTTTAATTGGATGTATGATTCATTGCCTGAGCTAAAACTAACTGTAGCAACTCACCATACTGCAAAATTCAAAAGGTTCATGTTATAGCAGACAATGAGACCTCACCCTCTTGGCCAAGCACGCAAATTCTGGTTAAAATTGCAAATCCAACTCCAAATGATGCCATCAGTTCTCTGGTGGCACAAAAGGCCATAGAATCATCAGTAAGTATAAGTAGTGAGGAGGAGAAGCCCTCCTCACTGTTGACATCTTAATAAAGCAAGTTTATGCCTAGAAATTATTATCTTATTGCAGGAATTGTCTATTTTTGCTCAAATTTAATTATTATCTTTGCATCTATTTGTGAATCCACTACTCAATACAAGCTTGCATACCCATATCCTCATGGCCATACTCCTGTTATCCTTGCCAAACCGCCCCGCGCCCTTGACCTGGAGAATTTCCATCCCCATCACTTGGATCTACCACCAGTAATGAAGGATATACCAACTGCCCCTCCTCTCTCTGATGCGCCTCCCACCCAGAACTTCAGCAAACTGGGGTTTGTCTACATAATAGTATTGGGGCTGGCCGACCAAGTTGTGCCCCATACTGGGAGTTGGTGCCCCCTAGCCACTGCTCTAAACTACCTGGTCCGCATAGCGCCTATTGTATACATGGCCTTTCAGGCCCGGCCTGTCTCCTGTGGGAGTCCAGCCGGACTCCAGTATGGGCTGTGAGGCAACTGCCAGAATTAACTCATTCCGCAAGTTGACTTACTGAATGTTGAAAATTTGTTGACATTCAGTAAGTCAACATTATTTTGGTATTTATCCGCTGGAATCGGGCATTTTCAAAACTAAGCTAATTTTTCATAGTGAATTATTAAGTCAGAATTGCAAAATTAAAAAGGAACAGACATAATGTCAACAGCATTTAAACAAAGGCTTAATTTTAAGCCAAAAAACTAATATAAGTTACTATGAAAATGTAAATTTCTTTGTACTTTTAAATTAAGGTCAACTACAGTAAGTAATATCTGGATGTTGACCCCAAATAAGAATCCATGAGTTTCTTAATAAATTATACAATATTCTAAAAATAACTATTTTTTTATATTTATACTACTGTTTTTATTAAATGAATAATAAGATAAGCATTGAAAAAAGACATATACCAACTTTCAGAGCATTCTTTGTATTATTTAGATATTTACTGTTATTTTAAGCTCACTTGATAAACTATAGCTTATTTCCAGAAGTCCACTTAAGCCAAAACACATATGTTAAAACTAGAATTTATATATGCAATTATAATGTCAACTTTGTGTCAAATTGAAGTATCACCTAAATTTCAACAAAGGGGTTTGGCTAAGCAAACAAAGTGACATAATTTAAGCAAGATTCAATAAGAGAGTTACTATAAAAGAACGCTGACTGCCTGAATGTTGACACCTTCACTTATTTATTAGTAAAACACTGCCGCTTAACAAAAAGCATATATACAATGATATGGTAATTCAGGCCAAATTACCCAGGGCTGTACTTTAGACTTCCCTCTACAATCCCTATTATTTAGTTTTCATAAATTACATATGCAAGTCTTTAAATTTTTTAAATTTAAAAATAATCAAATTTGGCCTTAAAAAACCAACACCAGAAAATATTAACCAAGCTTTATAAGTGATTTACATAGTGTTTTTCCACTTTAATGCTGACTGTCAGTATGTCAACATCAAAATTAAAGCGTTTTTTATGCTGACAAACTAAATTAAATATTTTTGACTACTGTGACTACCAGAATGTTGACTTTTTATTTAAACATGGGTTTTTTTCTATTCTTTACTAATAAAATAGCTCTAAAATTACTTTCCATACTTCTATAAACTATTTACTTAATAATAAAAAATAAAACAAGTGATTATTATTTAATTTTATTCATGTCTCACATGATTATTCTTACTTTATGAACTCTACTCTAATTATTGTAGGAAAAATATTCCAAGAAGCCACAAAATAACCCCAAGTCAACCAAGAAAGTACCCAAAGCCTCTGGAAAGGCCCAAAGGCCCAACCCCAACAAAAAACCAGCCAAAGAGCCCTCAACAAAACAGAAGACAAAGAGGAAGACCCCAGACCCTGAAAGCAAAGAGCCCTCCCCTGACCCCTCCTCTTCTCCAAGCTGGTACCAATCAGAAGGAGATGAGGTTCCACTAAACAAACAAGGAAGAAAGAAGATACCCAAGAGTCCAGAACCCCATCCAAGCCCAGATGAATCAAGCTCAAAGGAATCAAGTCCCAAGGAATCAAGCTCATCCCAGTCCAGAAAGCACAAGAATCCAACTCCAGATAATTCCCCTCCACCGCCCAATGTTTTGCACCTCCATCCTCCTCATCAAGTATCAATAAATAAGGTCCTGATGATTACCTGTCTGACTATCATCAAGCACCAATTGGCCCATGAGATCCCCTAAAGGTTCATAATATATGTAACGTCAAAGGAGAGTTTAAGCTCCCAAAGAAGTTCCCTTGGTTTTCCCCTCTAATGTCTGTCAAAGGAGGTGCAAGTTTAGTCTGTGATGGCTATGTTTTCAATTTCAACAATCAGAAGAGAGAAGGAAGAAGCAAGAATTATGTATGTGAAGATAGAAGCTATGCTGCCAGGATCAATACAGAAGGATGGGATAAAGTCACTAATGAAAAAGGAGAGCACACATGCAATGCTCTAATAAATCTTATTGAAAAGCTTCTAAAGTGGTACCTCTACCAAATGGTCCCAGTCTCCAAAGATGTCAAGGCTTCTGATCTGGCAGTTAAGGCCACCACACACCTAAGTAATGAGAGCCTGAAGCTCATCCCTGACCGCAACCAGTTAGTGAAGTACATATGTGACAAACGCTGTGACCTAGTCCCCCATAAGAAATCAGCCATGGTTCCAGGAGAGTTAGTCTTGACAGAGGAGTTAAAGATGTTCAATGGTGATGAGGTATTACTTTTACATGATGATGGTCCTACAGCAGAGGCAAGAATTATATGCTATGCTACACTAGAACCTGGAGCAGTTAAGAGATTCAGAGACCTGGTTATGTGATGGTACCTTTGCAGTATGACCCCGCCTCTTTTTACCAACTATGGGTTGTACATTCCCTTATTGAAGGCAAGGTGCTCCCATTTGCCTACTTTCTGCTTCCTGGGGCAACAGAAGAGATCTACACAAGGGCCTTTAAAATCCTTCAGGAGGGCATCAAAGCCCTACCCAGTAATAGAATAGTCCCCCTGGCCATAACACTAGAGCCAATCCAGATGATGATGAAAAGGATGAAGCCACCCTTGCTGCAGAAAAAGAAGCTCAAGATAAAGCACTTGGCCCCTCAACTATAATCATGGACTATGAAACTGCCCAGTATAACGCTTTTGTAAATACCTTTGATGGAGAGGTCAGGGGTGTTTTTTATTATTGACAGGCTGTCAACAGACAACTAAAGGGTCTACCTGAGCTCAGCAAGCTCCACTGTCTAGATAATCAGGAAAGTGCACATTATTAATTCAGCAGTTTGTAGCACTAGCCTTTGTAAAGCCAGAGCATGCTGGAAAAGCCTTTGAGCTCCTATGCCAGGATCCATATGCCAAGAAACATGATGGTGCCTTCTACTCTTACATTGAATATTATGAACCACAGTGGATTGAACATAAGGTCACTAAGCACCGGAGCAAGCCCAGAGCCAAAGCCAACTGGAACTGCTACCAGGCAGTTCTTAAGGATGAGATGGAAACTACTTCATCTTTAGAGGGCTGGCATAAGCATATCAAGTCCTCCTTTGGAATCAAGCCCAGATACAACACCTTCTATGAGCACCTCAAAGTCCACCAGGGTAATACTGCTGCATCCATCAGAGATATTGAGAACCACCCATCCAAGAAGAAGAGAACCACCAAAGAAAAACAGTATCAAGAGAAGATTAATGACTTTTTCAAGCCCAAATATAAGCTTTCAGAGATTGGTGAATACATCAAGAAGATTGCTACAGTTCTTAATGGCAACCAGGTGATCACAGTCTAGCTTTTAATTAAATTTATTGAGTATTGCCTAATTTTTATATAGTTCTTATATATTAAGTATAATATTTTTAAATAAATAGTTATTCTAAATAACTAATTAACACTTTATGGTACTGTTTTTATAAAAACATTGATTTTCTATTGATAGTTTGATGCTTTAGACTGTATTACATGACCTATATTGGTATTTTACTAGTAAATTATATGTTTTTTGTAGTTTTTAATATAGAAAAAACTTTATATTACTGTTTCTGATTGTTATATTTTGCTATAATATGTAACATTTTATGTAGTATCTTTTTATGTATTGGATTTTTTGTTTTTATAGGTGGGAAAAAATTTATTATAGTAAAGATAGCTAATTTTATAGTAAAATAAACTAAAAGTGTATTTTTATGAATTTTTTTAATTGTCATATATAAAATTTTTTATGGACTTTTTAAAATCTATGTTGTCACATTACCCTAAAAAGTTTCTTGAAGCTTAATTTTTATTAAGTAAAATGTTCAGGAAACAGGTTTCTGCTTATTAAAAAGTGTCAACATTTAGTAGTCTGCATGATTTAAACTTAATTCTGACTTTTTAATGCTGTTGACATAAATTATTTTCAATTTTGATTATCAACATATAGTAAGTCAACTTGTGGAATGAGGTAATTCTGGCGGTTGCTGGCTGTGACAGAAATTGACACTTTTTTAATTAGCAGATCTTGATGTACTGAAAACTTTTAATATAAAAAATAATCCTTACAGCTATGGTATACTAAAGTGACCCCAGAAAGCTAAAAAATTCAAATTAAAAAGTACCCTAATTCATAAAAATAAGGAGAAATAAGCAATTAGTTCTCATTTTACTATGTATTTACACTCTTCATTATAAAAATATTTTTTATTACCATAAAAATTAAAATTCCAATGAAACAAAAATAAAGATAAACACAACAATATAATTTATGAAAAATATAAATAAATATTAATATTTATTTGATATAGTTCACATAAGCACAACTGTGAATATCATATGTTTTATTTGAAAATTAGCAAAAATTAATATATTTCACTTACTTTCAACTATAAATATTCATCTCAAACTTACCATGCATACATAAAAAATCACTGCTATCTAATTAAATTAAAAAACTTAAAAAATAAAACTAAAAAACTAAATGATCAAAGCTAATAAGTAAAAATTAAAGTTAAAAGTTAAAAGTTAAAAGTAAAAATCATATAACTGAGCAAGCAAGCAAGTTTATTCCTCATAATTATTTCCCTGTTTCATTCTGGCCCCTTCCAGGAGGGCAGTGGCAATAAGCTAAAGCTGCTGCTTAAGCTCAGAGGCCTTGTATTTGCGCTTGGTTGTACCCTGGATGGCCTTGGTGAAGAGGGTACAGCAGGTGGTTGGCTTGGTGGGGGGACGCGGTTGGAAAGATCTCAGAGCTTGGATATTGTTTTCTCTTGCTCATGCTGAAGGAGAGAGAATAACTTATTAAACTTTGGATGAAGCCCAAAGTTGGCTTTAAGATGCTTGTGATAAGCCTCTAATGCTGAAGTGGTCTTCAGCTCCCTGTTGACAGCCGCCTAGTACATGTTCCTGCTGGCCTTGGTGCGGGCCTTGCCTCACCTCTGTGTGACAACCTTCCCAATCCACTGGGGCTCAAAGTACTTGAGGAAAAGCTTAAACTCTGGGTGCTTCACTATGTAGGGATCCTTTGAGAGCACCTCAAACCCCTGTGCAGTGTGCTCTGGCTTTAAAAAAGCCAAGGCACTGAATTGTGCCAGCACAAATCTGCAGGTGTCCAAATTATCCCTCTGGCTCAACCTACTAAGCTCAGTATGGGCCTACACGTTACAAGCAACTGCTTGGCGGAAGTGGAAGTGGAACCCCTGCACCTTCCTGCTGAACAGCTGCTTGAATGCATTGAACTGAGCAGGCTCAAAGTCCATGATGCACATGTGAGGCCCAAGAGCTCTTAGCCTTGCCTTTTCCTCTGAGTCCGGGGTGGCCTGGTCCTTGTCAGAGGCAGGTGGGTTGGCGCGGGTGTGGGGGGGAGTCTTCTTGGATTTGTCATTATTGGCAGGAGGAAGGAGGGCAATTGCTTGGCAGAGAATTGTGAACACACATGTGTAAATGGCCTTGGTGGCCCCAGGAAGAAGAAAGAACGCAATTGGAATCACCTGGATGTCAATCTGGTCATGGAACATCCAGAGCTGCTTGAACATCCAGGGGCAAGTGGCAAAGGTACCATCAACTAGCCAGGTTAAAGCCCTTTTCAACTCCATCAGGCTCTGCTAAGTTGAGTAGCAGATTATGCAGTCCTTGGCAACAGGCCTGTTGTCATGGAGCAAGAAGCTCTCCCCACTTGGAAGCTGCTTGAGCTTGTGGGTGAGCGTAAGCTCCAAGAGGACGTCTGAAGCCTTGGGGGGAGGGGGATTGGCGGCAATGCACTTATTGCTGATGAACTTACCCAACTGCTCTTGAGTTGGCACCAACTTGAGATTGTTGGGTTTGAGATGTTGCAAAGCCTTTATGGCCAGATCAGAAGCCTGGAGGTGAGAGGATGTGGGTATTACTTGAACACGGTACCATTTTAACATCCAAGTGATTAGATGATTGGGGGGCTCACAAGTGTGCTCCCCCTTCTCTGCTGTTACTTGCTCCCAGCCCTTGGTGTTTAGCCAGGCCCTGAAAGTCTTATCCTCACAGACAAAGTGCTTGCTCTTGGTTTGCCGCTTTTAGTTGTTGCAATTGAAGATGTAGTTGTCAGCAACGTAACCAGGGACGCCCTTTACGGACATGATTGGGAAGTAACAGGGGGAAGCGCTTGGGGACTTTAAACTCTCCATCCACATTACAGATATTGTGGATGACCAGTGGATCCCAAGCCACATGACCAGAAGCTTTGAACTTCTTGGAGTACTTCTCTGGCTCATCTTGGGGATCAGATGAGGGAGGGGGGAAGAGCTATCAGGAGGGGGAGGGGAAGAGTTCTTTGAGGCCTGCTTGGATGCCCCCTTTTTCTTACCAGAAGAAGAAGTGGGCTCCTTGGCAGCCTTTAATTTCTTGGTATGCTGCTCCTTGGTGGGCTTGGAGTTGGCCTCTGAGTGGTAAAAGGAGTGGTCAGTAATATCACCATCAGATTTATTGGGGGAGGAATTTTTGGGGGAAGGTGAAGGGAATGTGGAAGATGAGGGTGAAGGGGGGAGGAGATGGAGTGGGAGGAGATGAGGTTGAAGACTTTGCCTTTTCAGGCTTCTTGGCACGCTTGGGAGTGGAGGAAGTTTCTTTGGAGCCCTTGGAGGCTTGGCGCTTGGGCTGTTGGCTGTTCTTGTTTGATTTTGTCTAAAGAAAAGTTTAGCATTGTAAATAATAGAAGTATGAAAGATATGAAACACAGATGTAAAAAAAAGTAAAAGTTAAATGAAAAGTATGCAAATAAAGTTTTATTTATCAAGAAAAACAAACATAAAAAAGTAAGTAGAAGCAAATAGAAACTCAAAGTATATATATAAAGGTTAAAACATAGAAAATAAGTGAATTTATGATGAAGCATCAAAGATGTTAGGTTCAGCATAACATCTTAGTGTTAAAGCAATGTAAAAGTTTAATTGAAAATCAAAAAAAAATATGAAAATTATATGGAGAGCAGCAGAAAAAGTAGTATATTATAATTGCAAAAAAATAAAAAATAATGTGGAATTTTTTATTGAGAGTTGAAAATTCAAAACATAGTAAAGTTTCAAGTTTGGCATTGTCAATCAGCCAGGAAAAGCTGAATCCTCACTGTCAAATAAGCCAGAGTCAAGCAGAAACATCAAATTTACTATGTTTTTTACATATAAAACTTGCTTAAATTTAAAACGGGTTTGAAAGTTAACCCAAAAGCAAGTCAGTATCATATGCTCAAAAATTAAAAAAATACAACATAAGTTAAAAAAGTAAATGAGTGGAAAAGTGTTTATTAGTGATTAGGATATGCTGTGAGGAGTTGGGAGTGAATTATTTACCATAGTGCTGGTTAAAACATTAATAAGCTCTCTGTACTAATCCCCAAGTTAAAGTGTCAAGTGGATGAGTGTTGAGTGGCGCTCATAGTGTGTCACATATTAATTTAGCCTTAATTCCAAGCCTTTGATTAGTTAAATCCAAAACCAATTGAGTGTCAAGTGGATAGAGTCAAACAAAGAAGGTGTCAAGTTTCAGCTTTTTATAAATTACATATGAAATCTCTTAATAAATTGGGCTTAATTTATGTGGCACCACTTAATCCAAAAACCCAGGAAGGACATAATATAAAACAAGTAGGGTATTTGATTAATGTCTATGCCACTAAATCCAGTATAATGGTGCTTGGGAGCCTAACCAACAACTATGGACACTAATAATAAAAATATAATAGTAAATAATAAATTTTATATAATCTCATATGTATTTTATTAATAAAATTAAAATTTGGCTTAAAAGGTGTCAAACTGGTCACTTTTTGGTTTAGAGTGTCAAACACAGGTTTTTTCATTTCTATTAGAAATTTACTTATAAATTGCCCCTTAAATTGGTATTTTAGCTAACCAAATTATTAAACAAAGCCAAGTTCAACTAAATTTAACCTTGGTTTTTGGTTTTGAACCCCTAAATTACTAGTAAAAATTAGCTTAAAATTGGTTAAGCCAAAAATACCAATAGATTCACATATGCGGCACTCAACTCCTTGGTACTCAACAAAGTGTCAAGTACCAGGGAGTTGAGTTTAAGGGAGTTGAACTTACCACAGTTGCTCTCTGGCTATTAGCTTTAGAAGTGAGTGGGGCTGAGACAATTGGTTTGGGCATTAAGAGCAGTCCAATTGGGACAAGGTAGGCAGAATTATTTTTGTATTTCTTGTTGAATACCAAAGATTATATTGTAATCTCCTTGCTGTTGTGCAAAAACTGGTAGGGATCTTTGGGAGTGTTTGGTTGTGTATACCACTTCAGGTCTTCCAAAGTCCAGGGTTCTTGATTGGGTTTTGGGGGATACTCAGTGAAGTGTACAGGACAAAGCAAAGCATCATGGGGGTGGTAGTAATCAGGCCTTTCTGGGTCTCAAGCTGGGGCTTGATGTTCAACTCCTGAGGGTGAGTTTTGATATCTGGGCAATTGCAGGTGAAAGAATATCATAAATATGTATGGAAATATATCAGTGAACCAATGGTTCATAATGTTGCAACATCTACAATCACTCCCTATTGAGGAATTGATTCCTTGAGTAAATTGCTGTTGTAAATTGGGCCTTTCTAGTCCTTCTGATTACTTCTTGGTTGGTTGCTCAACAAGAAAAGGAAATGCTGTATTTACAATGGCTTATCACTAATAAGATAACCTTAAGTATTTATCTATCTAATGGAGGTAACAACTAAGAGTAGTGAAATATATCAAGTAAATAAATGTAAAGTAAAAGTATTGTTTATTTGAAATGATAAAGAAAGTTATATAGTCCATTCAGCGCTAATGACTCAGACTAATATCTAGTTCCAATTAGCACTGTAGAAATGGAGTGGGTTTGGGAGCTAAGGAAAGGGGTTCAAGGTATTGGGCTCAAGCATCTTCTCAGTTGAGCCACATGTTATAATGGCTATGCTTAGATGCATCATCAACATCAAAGTGCCATACTTTACATCCAAATCCCTGTGAAGAAATAATGTATAATCTAAACTATCTATGCTGAATAGCTATTCTTCTGATAGGCTAAATAACATCAATATAGTAAGTATTACAACAATTACCAAATGATTACATGAATAATCATTAAGTTGGTGGCACTGTTATCATTTGGCCATCTATTACGGGATCATACATTTTTAATCCTAAGAGGAACACAACTTGAACAAGCCTTGTAACTTAAGAGGAACAATCACTTGGATAAGCCCCATGACCTCCATGACATACATGGACAATATGTGGCTTTTCATGATACTATATAATACCATACATTCATATCCAATAAAGTATCATTCTCTTCTTAATTTCCCCCCTTATCTTGCTTATTATACTTCCCAGAAGTATAGACTCAACTGTGGTAGAACAGGTAGGTTATCCACAACTACACATCTTAAAAAAATTACTCCAAAGAAAAGAACCCAGCAGATGGCATTCCCCACTGGCTGGAGACAATACAAAGAAGAACAGGACGTCCATACAGGGTTTGTTGTATTCAACAATGTCCTTGTCCCTACCAAACAGTATAATCTCCTCAACACTTGTGGACTACTGAACCTGCCTCCAACTCTAATCATGCAGACAACTAAAATACCAATATGGTATTCCAGCATCTACACTCATCAGAGATTGGGAAGTTTGCAGGACTACATCAAGAGAACCTCAACCTCTGGATCCAAAGCACACAAAGCAAGTTCACACAAGTAGGCTACTCCTGCAGACTCTGGGCCAGCAAAGTCTCCCTCTGTGTCATAGGAGCCGCCTCTTGTTTTGTAAGTGAATGGCTTGACCAACACCCTGACCAAAATGAAAATTGGGACATGTTTAAAGCTGCTTTCCTAAAAAACTTCACCATAAAAGACTCTGACGTGGTGATCATGACAGAACTCAGAGCTTTTAAAATGACAAGAACAATTGAGGAGTACATTAAATCCTACAAAGATCTATGTGACCAAGCTCCCAAGACCATTAACTTTAGCAAATCTAGACCACAATTGGATTTCTACAATGGCTCTCCCCATATACATTAGATGTCAGTTTGACATGACCCGCTGCAAGAACCTCAAAGATGTATTCTTGGAAGGAAAACACACAGCTTAGAAATCTGAAAGTCTACACACAACAAACAAATTAAAGAAAAGTCCCACAGCAAAGAAGGACCCTCAACCTAACAATTGGAACAACCAAGCCAACAACTCACATCCTCAAAACGGGAACCATACAGCGCAGGCTAACCAAGCAAGTACTCAAGACACCAAAAAGGAGGGAAAAGCTCAGGGGAGTACTTAGGCAAGCTGCCCTCCCCTAACTCACAAGACTTGTACAGGGACCAAGACGTGGACTTAATCACCATGATCCAAGTACCCTCCAGCAATCCTCTACTGTTTGCTGCCCAAACTAAAAATAAACTCCTCACTTATCTTTTTTGCTTTTGCAGATATCAGGGCATAGCACTATTCAACACTGGAGCAGATTAATCCCTTGTTGACAAGAAATCTGCAAATCTCATGAAACTACCAACATTCTAAAGCAACATCAAGAGAGTTATCATGGCAGACAACATGAGCACATCAGTCAACAGAGAAGAAAAACCTTTCTGCACCCAAATTGGAGACGTTCAAACAACTCTTAGCGGTCCTATCATACCAATCCCCAAATACAATGTTATACTTGGACTGTATCAGATGAGAAAGACCAAACCTTATATTGAATGAGATAGCGCTACCATCACCATACAATGAGGCAAGGTGCACCACCATATTTAACCAACTCATCTTGATACACTTATGAGAGACCATGTATTTTAAAGATTATGGAAACAGAAGAGGAAAAGGACCCTAGCAAAATCAACTGGAACACTTGCACATATGAGGTTATCCACTTGAAAATACAGAAATCACACATGAAATAGACCCAATCCAAGCACAGCTAGTCATAAAAATACCCTCAGGTTTACAAGAGACTTTACCAGGACTACCACTGATTAGGTCATACAACACAAAACTGACTTCAAGGGAAGTGTGCCAAAAGAACGCCTTATTTACTGCCTAATGCCACAAGAAGACAACACCCTAAAGGCCTACTTATATGAAGCACTTAAAAAGGGACTCATACAACCTTCTAAATCTCCTTTTGGCGTGGCTGTCTTCTTTGTAGCAAAGAAAGATGGATGAATCCACCTATTCACAGACTACAGGGCTCTCAACAAGGTCACAATTAAGAGCATGTATCTCCTGAACATGATTGACAATATTTTTGATGCCCTGGGGGGTCCCAAGTCTTCACAAAAATTGAATTGACAGCTGGTTATCACCAAATTGTGTGAAACCAGAGGTCATACCAAAAACAGCCTTCAGAACAAAGTATGATTTCTTTGAATGTGTGGTTCTTAACTCTAGCATGAAAAATGCACCAAGCACCTTTGTAACCTTTATGAATGAAGACATGAAGGAACACATTGGAAAAAGGGCAATCATCTACAAAGACAACATAATCATTACAGTATAACTGTAAAAAAATACTGGAAATGCATCAACCTAGTTCTCTGCACTCTCAAGGATAACCAACTTAAAGCCAAGCCCTCAAAATGTGAATTTGTCTCATCCAAACTCCCATTTCTTGGACACATTATAAGTAAGGACGGAATAAACCCAGACCCAGAAAAGATACAAGCCATAACCAACATGCCAGCACTTCAAAATAAGAGCAAGCTTTGTACATTCCTGGACATGGTAGCCTACATCAGAATATTTATCCCTGGCTGGGGTGTCTTGAATGTGCCCCTATTTAAAATCACAGGCAAGACAACCAAATTTGTATGGACACCATTAAGAAACTAACATTTCCAATAACTAAAATAGTGCGTGGTTACTGCCCCTATCTTACAATATCCAAACTGCAAAGGAATATACAAGCTAGAAGCTGAAACATCTGATTACACAATAGGAGGAGTACTCCAAATCAAACTGCAGAAAAGGGCTTCCTCCCTGTAGCATATGAATTAAGAAAACTATCTGATGGTGAACAAAGATATCTGATACATGACAAAGAGCTGGTAGCTATTGTTCACTATCTCATGAAGTGACAATGTTACCTGGAAGGTGCAAAAATATTCAAAGTGCTAACCAACCACAAGTAACTGATATTCTTCAAAACCCAGCAACAACTATCAAGAAAGAAAATCCAAATAGATGAGCCTTATACAAAGATAGCCATGACAATTGAATACAAGCCAGGCAATGAAATGCTTACTGCAGACACCCTATCAAGTCTATACTGTAAACATATCCTATGAGCTGATGGGGACCCCAATTGGCCTATATTCATCATGAGGAATCTCCAAGAGGTGTTCCAACCTGGTACACCAATAAACATCCAAGAGAAATTCCTCAAGAAAAAACACCTGCTCAAAAACATATATGACCTGCTACACTGCATCCTTTCAAATAATGATACTATACCCTACATCCTGTCAACACAAAATATTGACACAATCCTCCCATACCACAGAGATCTGGAACATACCTGTAGAAGGAACTTACATTAATACCTCAAGACACACTAATGGTGGCCCAGCATGCTGGACAATATCAAGGAAGTACTGTAACAATGCAAAGTCTATGAAAAGTTGCCTGCTCCAAGACACCTCCCAAATCAGTAATACCAGTATCAATCACACAACCTTTCAAATTGTGGTCACTGGATATTGTGGGATCAATGACTAGCAATATCAAAGAAAAAAGTATATTATCACAGATATCAACTATGAAACTAGATGGCCTTTAGCACAAGCTACAAAAAACACAAATTAAATGATGTAAGACGTTTTATTGGTGAAGAAATTGATGAGGAGCACCTTTGGGGGAAGCTTCAAATATGGAATTGGGAAAGAAGAGAAGTATGTTTTATTGGATAATACTTTAGAATTATATAGCTTTAGCTGTGGTGGAGATTTAGTTGGATTAAACCTAGGGGCTGGTCATGTGCGGGATAGATTTGAGTCACTGGATACTTGGACAGTCATGTGATATTGCTTGGTTGCCATATCTGGTATGTCAAACTGTATATTGGGAGGGCACCAAATCAGGCAATGACTGGATGTTAAGTGGGTTTGCAGTAGCCAGAAAACTTGTACATCCAGATCCTCAACAAAATAATAGGAAAATTTGGGAAACCTGAGCTCCTAATCATGAAAGGAGGCACTGAACTTAAAGCCATTAATACAAATATCTACCTTTCCAATAATGGAATAAAGCATACCACAGCCAGTCCCTATCACCTGCAATCAAATGTAAGAGTAGAACTACAAAACAGCCCGCTATTGAAGGCCCTCAGTAAGTTATCTGCTAAAAATTAAAAAGCCTGGGTTGACAAGCTGTCAGCTGCACTTATGGTGTATAAAACACAAGTTAATTACAATACAGGAAAAGTCCTGTATAACTTTTCTATGGGCATAAGCCTGTCATTGTTAGCACTACCTCAGAACCACAATTACCTCTGCCCAAGAAAGTGCCAGACAATAGTGATCCTGATGTATAGTGCGCCATGAAAGACCAAGAGGATAAGGAAAAAGAAAGGATTAAGATATAAGTAATCCCACTACAATAGGAATGCTTTCAAGTCAGGAACAAGATCTGGGTTGTTAACCACAACATGCACAATTGGAACCAGAATTAAAAAGACCAGGCATTTTCATGGAAGTCAAGACCAACAATACTTACCTCATCAAGGGTATTAGCACTCAAACATATACACCATGATTGCCTCTGCCTATGTAAGGCAAGAACAGCACAACATAACTCCTGGCTGCCTGTACCCAATACCAAACTGGATCAATACCAAGCCCAAATCCCTGACATGCTCAAGAAAATTCCTAAGGTTCCACCTTCCAGCACCCCAGGAGGAGATGTTGCAACATATACTATTACTACCTCTCAGAGAATTAATTACTCAAGTGACTCACCAAATTATTCCCAAACAAATCATTAAGTTGATGGCACTGTTATCATTTGGCCATCTATTACAGGGATCAAACATTTCAAATCCTAATCATAACACAACTTGGACAAACCTTGTAACTTAAGAGGAACAACCACTTGGATAAGCCCCATGACTACCATGACATACATGGACAATATGTGGCTTCTCATGATACTAAATATTATTCTATATTAATATCTAATAAAGTATCATTCTCTTCTTAATTCCCCCTGTTGTAATATGAGTCATTAATGCTATTTCAATATGGCCTTCAAATAGCAATATGTGCAAAGATTTGGTTGGTTTTGCTTTCAACTTCAGGAATTCCTTGCCTTCTGTAAATGGGTCTAATCTCCCCCATTCCAGAATACTATAACTGCCCTTGTCTGATCCTGGTATGACCTCATCCCAACGTGACCCCTCAACCACTCTGTCTACCTAATGAGTGATCATCAACCCTTGTAAACTATTTAAGTAGAATCATTTCTCCTAATAAAGACAAGTTTATCCACATTTGTGTTGGCTTTAATAATCTTCAAGCCTTTTATTTTCCTTTTTGCCAAAAAGGAATTCCTCATCTTTTATTCCAGGAAAATAAGGTATTGCCCTTAATTTTGCCCTGAAGGCTAACCCAAGACTAGCTTTGAACGTCTGTCAAGTTTATACTTATGGGAAGTATAATAAACAAAAAATGGGAAGATTTAAGAAAGAGAATGATACTTTATTGGATATGAATATAGAACAATATATAGTATAATGATAAGCCACATACTGTCCATGTATTTCATGGGGGTCATGGAGCTTATCTGAGTAATGTTCTTCTTGAGTCACAAGGCTTAATTAAGTTGTGTTTCATTTAAGACCTGGATTGAGTTATCCCCGTCATAGATGGTTGACTGATAATGGTGCCACCAGCTTACTGGCTGGCTGGTGAAACATTTGGTGAGCCATTTGATGATCTACTTGGGTCATTAATTCCCCTAGAGGGAGTAATCAAAGATGTTGCAACACCTCAATTTTTTTATAAAGATTTCCCACTGTGTTCTCCTAGATGTTGTCCCCAGGATCTGAACACAAAAAAATGGTGCTCACTACAGGGGCTGAAAGCCCCTTGGTTACCCCGTTCCAGCGTGCATTCTCTGGCCCTTCCTCCCTTGTATCTGAAGTCCCCAATCAACCCAAATTTTATAGTCCTCCTCTAGAAGAGGACATCACCAATACCCCCTTAACTCCTATGGTAATGGTGTTGTCTCCTGGGCCTGCTTGGGCCCCCTTCCAGCTTTCTCTCTCAATTATGAGCAAGCTTATGGCACTGACTGCTCCCTCCTCCATACAGGCACTGTGGCTATGCACACTATCCCTAGTCTCTGTCCTGGGTATGCTTCCAAAGACTTGTATTCCTTCCTCTTGGACTTTGGTCTTCCCCCCAAGTTGATGAAATTGATGGAGACTATTGGCATGTTAGTTAGCCAGTTTATCTAACCTGCCTTGGTTCATCATCAATTATTGCTAGGATCTCAGAACCAGCTCCTGACTGCTATAGCCACTTCTGTCTCAAATTAACCATGCACAAAATATGGCCTATCAAGAATAGTCCCATAGCTCTTCACTTGTATTTCTGATAATAAGTGCAACTTGCTGGCTTCTCAGAAGAGTCACGGCCCATACTGGAGTCCAGCTGGACTCCCACAGGGGAGGCAGGCCGGGCCTGAAAAGCTATGTACACAATAGGCGCTATGCGGACCAGGTAGTTTAGAGCAGTGGCTAGGGGGCGCCAACTCCCAGCATGGGGCACAACTTGGTCGGCCAGCCCTAATACTGTTATGTAGACAAACCCCAGCTTGCTGAAGTCCTGGGTGGGAGGTGCGTCAGAGAGAGGAGGGGCAGTTGGTATATCCTTCATTACTGGTGGTAGATCCAAGTGATGGGGATAAAAATACTCCAGGTCAAGGGCGTGGGGAGGTTTAGCAAGGACAACAGGAGTATGGCCGGGAGGATATGGGTATGCAAGCTTGTATTGAGTAGTGGATTAACAAATAGATGCAAAGAGAATAATTAAATTTGAGCAAAAATAGATAATTCCTGCAATAATATAGCAACTTCTAGGCAAAAAACTTGCTTTATTAAGATGTCAACAGTGAGGAGGGCTTCTCCTCCTCACTACTTATACTTACTGATGATTCTATGGTCTTTTGTGCCACCAGAGAACTGATGGCATCATTTGGAGTTGGATTTGCAATTTTAACTGGAATTTGTGTGCTTGGCCAAGAGGGTGAGATCTCATTGGCTGCTATAACATGAACCTTTTGAATTTTGCAGCATGGCAAGTTGCTACAGTTATTTTTAGCTCCCGCAATGAATCAATTGTCCAATTGCGCAATTGAACAACTGCACTCCCAATGTGCCATTTTATGATAGGTAGGTGGCCCAAATTTGATAACAGGCTTGATGCCAGGAATTTAATGATTGTGTGCCTCTTGAATCCCAGGCCATTTGCTAGTTGAAAGGAGGGGTATTTTGCCCTGGAAAGTGCTTTGTGGGAGTTTCCAAGCTGCATGTTTAATCACCTCTAAGGAGGCCAGCTGACTGTCCAGGGCACTCTGGGCCCTGAAAGAAGTACTTAACCTCATTGCTGAACTCCTTTTTCTCCTTGGTACCTGGATATATCAAGGAACAACTGCGTGAACCAGATAATCACCAAGATTTGTGGCATGGACAGATAGAGGTAATCCTTCTAAAGTACTGCCAGGATTTTGAGACTTTTAGTTACCAAGCTCAACCAATTTTGAGAGCATGTTAATTCCCAACTCAAGTTGGTTGGGATTCACGTTGATACTTGGGGCCACTATTTGCACCATCAATATGGTCTGGATAAGGCTGTGTTAGGAAACACTCTTTATCAAGTAAAAAAACTACGTTGATGATAGAGTAGCTTCTATTGAGGTGACTCTTCCCGCTCCTACTGTGGAGGTCCCGTCTGCCATTGAAGATAAGGTATGGGAAGCCATAGCTGAACTCAAAGCCACTACTCAATTCCAAGCCTCTGTTCCAACCCCTCCTCCAGTAGATCCTGAGACCTACCCTCACATTGCCTTGATAACCAACCAAGTAGCTACCTTTCAAGGAGAGATTGAATATTTGAGACAACACCTCTCTGACCCTGATGATTTTTCCTCTGACTCTGATGGCAAAGGGGAGGCCAAAGTCACTGGTACTTCTACCTTTAGCAATCATGGGTGTTGCCCTGGCTTGGAAGGCCAACCCAGTGTCAATTGTGCCCTTGCCTTGGATCATCTAGCAGAAGTAACAAATGACATTGCAGATAGGCAAGACACACTGGAAAGGGAGGTACAGAACCTCTCTTGCTTGACAGAGACAATAAATGGACAGGTTACCCCTCTGGATTCTCAAACAACTTCCATGGCAACTTGTATTAATGGGTTAGCTGGGACAATCACCGTACAACAGATTAAGATTGATGAATTTGGGGCTGCTGCCACTACCTCCAGAGACATCAGTGGACAGAACAGCTCTACTCTGGATACCCTGGAAGAGGGCCTTTGACTTCTCTGGGCTAGACAACCTTCTGTCAAATCTGAGTTTGAGGGCAACCCACACATCAATGTACTCAACCCAGATGACAACAGTCAGTCTACTTCATTGTCCATCAATCCCAACTATAAGCCTTCCTTCAAGCAGATATTTGATCCCAAAACCTCCACCATTGCTGCCTTCCTGACCATTTACAAGACTGCTATGTGTAGAGCTACTGATAAGCTAAAAAAGGAACATATTCTTACCTGCCTGCATCCTACATGCCAAGAAGTTGTGGTCCCCAAACTCCCTTTCATTGTCACTTAGGAGGACATGAAACACCTCCTGATTGAGGAATTCAGAAGAGATCTCAGCTTGGAGGTCAAGAAAGATGCTTTTATGCATATTGCCTTTAAGCCCAAGGAAACCCTGGCTGATTTTGCTGACTGCTTCTATATTGAAGGACATCAGTTAATCACCAGTTGTCAGTTCACCCTGTGAAGCTTACACAGTATGTTCAAACACTTTGAAGGTGAATCAGCTTCTGTGACTGCACTTTAAGGCTCACAAAGCTTCTCTTGCGTCCATAAAGAGTATTAAGACCCTCTTGCAGGACATGAATTTGACCCACAGGGGTACTGTGGTTCGTGAAAATAAGACCAAAAATGCTGGAACCACCTCCTGTACTTGGCACATAATGAATCTGGGCTCAAGTGGACAGCCTAAGAGACAAAGATGTCACAATTGTGGTCAAATAGGACACCACTCACATACCTGCACTAACTCTTGGGTAGAGGGTTGCAACCCAAAAAAGCAGGCAGGAAAAAAGAGTTCAGCTTAGAGGCAGAGACACTCTCTGCTGACCAATCTCCCCCGTCTCCTCCTGATCCTCCCTCTGATGAGGAATCTCCCCCTTGGCTGGCCCAACCATCCTTCACTTGTTACATAACCTCTCTAGTGATTCTGAACCCAAAGACTCTGATGCAATGAGTCTGATGATTATGGATACTCTGTGTTGGCTGTCCCGGAAACTGTGTCCATCCCTTACAAGCTTTGTTCAGGGAGAACCACAACTAAAACTTGCCCACCCTCAAGTGAAGCTAAGGCCATAGTGGCTTTCCCTTACTTAGCACAGGCCCATCAACCCCCTGTTTTTTTAGATTCCTCTGAAGAGGCTGCTGAGCTAGCAGAAGCTCTCTTCCCAAATGTGACTGTATCCCTCCCTTTTCAGACTGTTTATAAGGAAATTCCTGTCTTAAGGTACATGTTAGCCAAATGGGAGAAAGAGCTGGAAGCTGCACAGGAAGTTCTGGCTGTCTTACCCTCTTTAGAAAAGATACTACTCGTGTGGAAGTGTCAATCCAAAAGGTTAATATCAAGGCAATTCCAGACACGGGCTCTCCAATTAATGTGGTATCATCCAAGCTAATGAAGAAGCTTAAGCTGGCCCCAGACCTCAACTACACTCAATCATATGGTACTGCTGGCATGGCTCAAACCCAAGCCATTGGTGCCTACTCTGCTCTGCCAATGAGGTTTGGGAAGCTTCTTTTGCATCACCTGCTGTTGTCCTAGAAAACAAAAGCTATGCCCTCCTGGTTAGTACGCAATTCCTCCAAGAGTATAATGGAATTGGAAACCTTTGAGATGGGTATCTATTGCTCTTAGGATACAAGGTCCCTGTGTTTTTGAAGAATCTCTGCGCATACCTGGCAAATACCTTAATACTTGTGTGGTAGAGTACCCCACAGGTATCTTCTTGCTCAAGTACAGAACTCATTCCTCTAATATGTGTTCCCCTCTTCCTTACTGTCCTGCAGAGGAAGATATGCCTCTTTTTTCCACTGCATCTATTACCATCCCCTCAGGCTCTCAAGTGATTATAGACTCCCAGATATCTTATGAACTACCTGAGAAATCATTCCTGGGATTATACTCTCCTGATTCTCTCAGCTGCAAAGAGCCTTTATTATGCCCTGGGATCTTAGATTATCTCATAAGGAGCCTGTACAGTTGCTGCTAGCTAACCTGACTGATTTGCCTATGCAAGTATTGTGGGGCCAAGTTGTAGGGCACAGCTGCATATTAGGGGCAGAACAGGTGACGTCCCTCTACCTGTTTGGAACCTTCAGCAACTTCAATCTACCTGAAGAAAATCCTTAGGTTCTCTCCCTGTTTACTGCTGACAACTTCCCAAAATTGTTGCCCATTCAAAAAAAATGTGCTGGATTCACTTGATCAATTTAGTGATATCTTTGCCTCAGGACCTACAGACTATGGTCAGGCATTAGGGGTCATTGATCAGATAGATAAAGGTGATGTGCAACCCTTTTGTACCAAGCCTTACTGCCTTAGTAGGGTAAAAGATGCCCAGGTTTTTAAGGAGCTTAAACAACTTTGGATGCTGGTCTCTTGGCTCCCTCTCAGAGCCCTTGGACCTCTCCCTTGTTGATCCTTAAAAAGAAGGACAGAGGCCATCACATTGTGATGGACTATTGCCATTTAAACTTGCTCACAAAGAAGGACTCATACCTGTTGCCTAGGATTGACAATGCTCTCAGACAACTAGGAGGCTTGAAATTCTTCTCCATTATGGATCTAGCTTCTGGGTATTGGCAGGTTGAATTGTCTCTAGAAGACCAAGAAAAGGCTGCCCTTATCACTTCAGAAGTCCTATATGAACCCACTTGCATGCCCCAAGGGCTCTGCAACGCCCCAGCTATGTTTCAAAGGGCTATAAATCCTATTCTACAGGATCTGAAACTCTCCTGTGCTCTCTTATATCTTGACAATATCACTGTGTTCAGCTCCACCTTTACTGACCATTTGGATCACCTCAAAGCTGTCTTCCTCAAGATTTGAGAGGCTGGCTTGAAGCTCAAACCCTCCAAGTGCTCCTTCTTTAAAGAGCAACTCAAATTCTTGGGCCATGAGGTCACCCAAACTGGAATACACCCCATGAATAGTAAGGTGGAAGCCATTGAAAATATGCTGCCTCCCACAAATCTATGGGAGGTCCAAGTATTTCTTGGTATGATGGGGTACTATTGAAAGTACATCCCTGATTTTTCTGAATTAAGCAAACCCCTTGTCTAAATCCTCCACAATGTACCCTTTGAGTGGACTGACATCCAACAGCAATCCTTTGAGGCACTGAAAGCCAAGCTCAAAGAGGCTCCCATCCTTGTCTACCCTGACTATTATAAGGATTCATCCTGTAAACTGACGCTAGTGGCGTAGCTGTGGGTGCCATCTTGGGCCAGCTTGACAATTAAGGCGTAGATTGACCTATGGCTTATTCTTCACAAGTCCTCAACAAACACAAGAATAACTATGTTGTCACTGAAAAAGAATGCCTATTAGTTTTACATGCAGTAAAACAGTTCCAGAACTACATTTACGGAGCTCACTTTGCAGTAGCCACTGACTATTCTTCCCTTAAGTGGCTGCAGCAATTAAAAGAGCCTGAATGCTGGTTAGCAAGTTGGGCTCTGCTCTTGCAAGGATACAATTTCATTGTGATACACTGTCCTGGTGCGCAACATCAGAATGCTGATGAGTTGTCAATGATGCCTATACTAGCTATCCATACTGCAGACGCCAATTACCTATACAAGTTGATAGGGTACCCTGACTACTGAACCAATGAGCCAGAAGATATTTGTCTGGCGCTGCAAGTCCTATCAAAGGACACTGTGATTTGAGATAGACAACTCTTCAAGAAAGTCAACAACACTTTTCTGCCCTACGTCTGCCCTAGCATGAGGGTTGCAATCATCCTCCAAGCCCACATTGACACAGGACACAGAGGCATAGCAAATACTTATGACTGGTTGTGCAAAACCTTCTATTAGGAAAACATATGCCTCCTAATCTCTGACGTCCATGCCTCCTGTCATTCTTGTTAATTCCAACAACTCTGACCTTCCCAAAATCAATTCAAACTCATCCCCCTAAACATGCCTTCCACACTGTGAGTATTGATGCTGTTGGGCTCCTCCCTTGTTCTAGGTCTGGATGTCAATTCATCTTGGTAGCCGTAGACCATTTTAGTAAATGGGTCAAAGCCTGATCAACCAAAGATATAACTGCCATGACCACTACTAACTTCTTGTTGCAATATATCTTCTACTGTCATGGATTCCCTCAAGTCTTGCTTTCTGACAATGGCACCAACTTCAATGCCTGTCTCATAACGTCCATTGTAGAAGCTATGGGCACATACCAATCCTTCTCTGTGCCACATAACCCTTCAAACAACAGGACTTTTGAACAATAAAATTCTTCCCTTGCGTCCATCATGAAGAAGCTTACCCTCTCTGATGCTACCAACTGGGATATATTCCTCCCTGCTGCTCTCTTTGTGTATTGACTCATTAGACACCAAGTCACTGGTCAGTCTCCCTTTGCCATGCTGTACATATTGTGAAGCCACAACTCCCTCAATCTTGGGACCCCCTTTGATTGAAGTTGATGCGTCTGCCAATCCTGAAACTTGTGTCAAAGACTTGTCTAACTGTATCCTTGATATTCAGCTACAGCATATTCAACTGCCTATAAAGTTAAGGCTATAGAGCTCTTACCTTCCAATGCTTCCAGAGCCCCCTCCCTGAGTAAAAAATAGGTGACCTAGTCCTCTATTATCAGAATTTACTGGAGGCTGAGCCCATAAGCTTGACTATCTCCAGATTGGACCTTGTGAAGTCACTTTCAAGAAGGGCAACAGGTATACCGTAAAGCTGCTGTTGTCTGGCCGCCCTTTTGCCCGAGTTCATTCCAAATTCCTCCACAAATATCAACTCCCTGTGTCCAATCTTGAGGGGGGAGGTGTTGTAAATTGCGCCATTAATGCTATTTTATATGGCCTTCAAATAGTGATATGTGCAAAGATTTGGTTGGTTTTGCTTTCAACTTTGGGAATTCCTTGCCTTCTGTAAATGGGTCTAATCCAATCTCCACCCATTCTGGAATACCATACCTGCCCTTGTCTGATCCTGGTATGACCTCACCCCAAAGTGACCCCCTCAACTACTCTGTCTACCAAATGAGTGATCATTGACCCTTGTCTACTATTTAAGTAGAATCATTTCTCCTAATAAAGACAAGTTTATCCACATTTGTGTTGGCTTTAATAATCTTCAAGCTTTCCCCTTTCCTTTTTGCCAAAAGGAATTCCTCATCTTGTATTCCAGAAAATTAATGTATGTGCCCTTAATTTTGCCCTTAAGGCTAACCCAAGGCTAGCTTCAAACCTCAAATCTTTTGTTATAAAGATTTCCTGCCGTGTCCTCCTGGATGTTGTCCCCAGGAGCCAAACACAACATCCCTCTTTATCTCAGTTTATTATATTTCCCAGAAGTATGGATTGACAGTAACAAACTTTTATTGGGTAAGAATGTCAATACTGATTCTTGTAGGTGCTCTTGGCTTATATAGTTACTTACCTGTAGATGCCTCTGGGCATTATTCCTGGGCTATCTGGGTGGCATATTTGGGCATCTTGGATTATGTTGTCTGGTTGGCTGGCTTGTAGTTATTTTTAGGGTCTTCAGAAACAGTGTTTGGCATGTTAGTGGCCTATATTTTCCTGGCTTGTCATTTGTTGTAGAAGAACTGATTACAGGTGTCATGGAAACATCTTCAATATGGTCATCAAACTTGGACTGGGATGACAGGCATTCTTGAGCTTGGACATCTTGATTAAAAAAAAGGGTTCCTAATTGGGAACCCTTAAATTACTCAATGGAGGGTGGGCTTGAACTGGGGCCCTGGGCAGCTAAAATTAGCTTTCCAAGTGTGGGGTTCCTGTTCACCAGTCCCCATTAAGTGTCCTGGGTCATAGCCAGGGACCATCTGGAAGTAGTTGACATTCCCTAGTAGAGGTAGATGGCTAGCTTGAATTTTACACTTGTCTTGCATTACTGCAAACTCTTCCAATACTTTCCCTATGACTAGGTGGGCATCCCCACCATGTACTTGTACTTCTGCTAGTGCTAAACTCTCTTTGGGCCTGTACTAATCCTTCAAAAGCCTATTAAACTCATTCCCAATAATTTCCCTTCCTCTATCTGTCATCTCAAGGTGTCTAGTTGACCTTTCCCACTCCTCCTGGGAATTTTTACTAGTGGCAACCCTTTGACAGCTTTGGTGGTAGGTATCTTTCTCCCCTTGACTAGGGTAGAAGATGTTGGGCAACTCACTAATAGGAACTATCTGTACTACTTGAAAGTTTGAGCAGGGGTCAAAATGGGCTTTTATTTGCTTTCAGAAGGAAGAACATCTTAGAAACCTTCTGTATATGGCCTGGGAGTCTGGGAAAAATTGATATATGCCAATAACTGGAGTCCTCTGACAATCTCTTGGACTCCTTGTACTTAGTCTTGGCTTTCTTTACCTTATCCTAGGCTTCAGCTCCTTTATCTTGGTCTCCAGCTCTCTGTATAGATTTAGTGGCCTTGGTATTCCACTTGATCCATGTGACAGAAATCACTGGATAATATGAAGCCGTTCTAAATGATGGGGAATTACCACCCAAATCCACATAGAATGGATGATTAACCACCAACGCGGCTTTAAATATCTTTTTGTGAAATTTACAATTGAAACTCCAGGATTAAGTAGAACAATCAATCCTAACCAGAGTAAACCAAGATAAATGACCTGGGAAAGCATCAATGCATCTTCAGCGTAGAATTCTGGGCATTGAGAAGTGACACAATTTTCATTTTCCAGAATGGGGGGAGGAGCTACAAAATTGGCTGGCATGAAATTAACATTTTGCGGCGCCAACAACAAAGTTCCAGATGCTGGGCCCCATCTTCCTGAAATAATTCTGTTCAGAATCAGATTGTACAGGATATACCACAACAACCCAAGTACAGGATGCATTTTTAAAATTTAAAATTAGAACTTGGGATAATTGATTTTTATTGAGTAAATTTAGAAGGACTCAACTCTTAAAGTTGAAACAGGGAAAATAATTCAATATATATCATAAAAATTGACCAAGCAACACCACCTGAGTCTTGATCTCCTATTCCTTCAGCATCTTCCAGTAAGTATCTAGTCCAGGTTGCAAAGGACCCTTGTATAACCAGTTTCTGACAACCATGCTGATTAGTGAGCTTATATTGGGTGACCCTCATATTACGTTGATTTATCAACGTCAGTTTACAAGGGGGAGCTGGTATCAGTTGGCATACTGGAGCAGCTGTGACCCATTTTCAATTGACTGTTTGGTTTAAATCTTTTAATTTGGTCAATTTTGATACAGGTTTCCCGGCCTTGCGTGCCTTCTTACTTGGACGGACAATACCCAGCATTATGGAACTTGCCATGAGATTACCCTCTGCTTTGGCCCTGGGCACAATACCACCATCTGGGAGATGGGATAAAGAGAAATTCTTATGGGCAGGTGGGAGTTTCATTGTGGCAAGGGTAAGTTCAGGGTGTCCAATAGCAGTGGGATTACGCTTATAGAACTTGTGGATCAGATCAGAGGAATTTGAACAATTGTAGTGGGGAACCCAGGAGTTTTCAGAATCAGGATAACCTTTCCAAGATACCAAATATTCCAAACGGCAACAATTCTTGCGGGAAGCTAGAATACAATTTAACTCATACTCAGGCTCTCCTTTCACAAGAATGGGTTGGGAAGAGGGAGTCTCTGTTCCTTTGAAGGGAGTAAGGAGGCATTCATGGAAGGTGTTGAAAATCTTGAAAGCAGGAGGTAAATCTAGCTGATAGGCAGAGGGACCAATCTGATGTTCTACCTTGAAGGTACCAACTTGCTTGGGACCCAATTTGTGGCAAGGGACCTTCAATTTCATATTAAAAGCATCCACCATGACCAGATCACCTGGCCTGTAAGTTGGACCTTCCTGGCGCTTGCAATCTGCGTATTCCTTGTAAGTTGTCACGGCGGCGGCAAGAGTAACTTGGAGCTCTTGATGGACCTGCTTCAATTCAGCGGCTTGATCAGTTGCAGCTTCCACATTGCTAACCAAACAAGGACCCATGTTGGAAGAAGGATTGTAACCCACATTGGCATAGAATGGTGATACTTGAGTTGACGTGTGTGGGGCATTATTATATGTGAACTCTGCCATGGGTAGATTATCACACCAGTCATCTTGTTGCGTATTAGTGTAGCAGCGTAGGTAGACCTCCAAACTTTGGTTTACCCTCTCCGTTTGTCCATGGACTGGGGGTGGAAAGCAGTAGAGCGGCACAATTTGATACCAAGGATTCCAGTAAAAGCTTCCCAGAACTGAGCAATAAATTGAGGACCACAGTCACTTACAATCTCCATTGGGATGCCATGTAGAGAGAAAATTCTGTTCACAAATAACCTAGCAGTTTCCACTGAAGTAATTGTGGTTGAGCAAGGTACAAAGTGTGCCATCTTTTTGAAACAATCGACTACTAACATGATTGTGTTAAACCCATTGGAATTGGGAAGCTCGCCAATGAAATCCACCAACACAGACGTCCAAGGGCCCGCAGCAGGCTGAAGTGGAACCAGTAAACCAGTAGTCTTATTCCAACTGGCCTTGGATCAAACACATATCAGGAAATCTCAAACAAAAGCGGCTACCTGCACAGTCAAACCTTTCCAGGAAAACTGGCGGCAGATAAGTTCCACTGTTTTTTTCCCTGGATGACCAGCTGTTGGACAGGTATGATTAGCCTCCATGATTTCATACCAAATAGTGTCTTCAGGGACCCACAAGCAACCTTGATGATATAGGACTGGACCAATCTTATGATAACCCTGAGGCTGACCTACTGGGTTTTCACATGCTAGCTCCAATAGCCTATTATAACCTTTGGACAAAAGTTACAGAAACTTAACCTTGGAATACAAGTCCAGGTCTGCGCCCTCAGCTAAGGACATGGTGGCCAACATAGCCAGTGAAGGTAATACAAAAGGCACCACAGCTTTGTCTGGAATCATAGTATATGTGTTAAGCTTGGCGTCCATACTAGCATCTGGGAGATGGGAGGGATTCCTGCTTAGAGCATCAGCCAAGTGATTGTCAGATCCCTTAATAAACTTGTAGCAGAACTTGTATCTTGTCAGATCACCATGCCATCTGGATTGGCGACCCAACAAAACCCTGGGTGGTTGATAATATAGAAGAGCTTTGTGGTCAGTTCTTACTACAAATGGATGACGTGCTGACATGAGATAGTAGTGCCAATGCTTTAAAAATTCCACTACAGCCAACAATTCCTTGTTTTAAATCATGTAGTTGCGTTCTCGAGCCTCCATCTTCCAGGAGAAATACCCTACAGGTCTCTCAATCCTGTCACTAGCTGTTTGCAACAGCACACCAGCCATGGCGTATTTAAATGCATTGGTGGAAACAACAAAAGGAAGCTCAGGATCCACATTTCTTAGCACTGGGGAGGACAACAAAAGAGCCTTGACTGCTGAGAAGGCACTTGCACACTCAGGCGTCCAGACTAAAGTTGTCTTTCCACTAGCCAAATACAAAGGGGCGGCCACTTCAGACAAGTGGGGGGTGAATTTCTTCAAGAACGTACATGTACCCAGGAAACTAAAAAGTTGGGATACTGTCACAGGCGTAGCATACTCTTGAACCACAGCTTCCTTGTCAGGGGCAATGGTGTGGCCATCCTCAAAGATAATATTACCCAGAAAGGTAACCTTACATTTAAAGAATTCACACTTACTCCTTTTGATGATCAAGTTTTCTTGGAGAATGCGCTCTACAACTGCCAACAAGTGGGCCTTATGGGACTCCTCATCCGGAGAAAACATCAAGATGTCATCCATATATGCGATGGCACAAACACCTAGGAGATCTCCCAGGACTGAATCAATCAACCGCTGAAAGCAAGCCGGGGCATTATTCAATCCAAAAGGCATTACGCAGAACTGGAAGATACCCTTCTTGGTTCTGAATGCTGTTAACCATTCCATTCCTTCTGCAATCCTGATTTGATTGAAAGCATTCAACAGATCAAGTTTTGAGAATACCTTGGCCTTCTCAACACATCTAGAGATCTGTGCTTTGAGAGGTAAAGGATAAGGATCTGGAATTGTAATGTTATTCAAATTCCTGTAATCAACACAAGGACAAAGGGACCCATCAGACTTCTGAACAAACAATAACAGAGAGCAGATCAACAAAGCCTTCTTGAAAATGTAGCCTTTTTCCAACATGTCGCAAGTCCATTCTTCCAAACATGCGTCTTCCTTCAAGGTTAAAGGGTAAATAGGGGATGCAATGCAAATCAGATCAACAGTGACCTTAAATTCAAAGTCAAACTGAGTGTGCTTGGGAAGGACCTTGCCTCTGGTGGCGTCAAATGCTGCAGACCAGGGTTGCAAACATGCTGGTAAATCCAAACTTGCGGGGACAGGGATAGGCACCAACTGTATTGTCTGTGATAATTGCTCTAATTCAGACATATCCAACAGCAGAATACAAATGATTATACCTAAAGAGTGTTCCACCTGCAGCTCATTTTTCTCCAGTAAGGTTAATACATTATGATCTCTCCACCAACTCACTCCCAAAACAATAGGATACATCAGGGTAGAGCAAACAGAAAACCTTGCAGTAAAGGACTGACCTGCAACTACAAAAGTAACTGGCTTCTTCAGCTGGAAGGAGGGGAACATTTGACAGTTTCCACCCCTAACAAGCATTCCAGGGTGGTACTTGAGCTGTAGCAAGTCTGCAGTCTCCACACTCATGAAGTTCTCAGAGGCGCCTGTATCCAGTAAAATGGCTGGCCAATAGATAGTTTGACCATTATCTATGTTACCATAAAACAAGAAGTAACCAGAAGTAGATTTATTGGCAGTGAAGGTTGCAATCTCAGCAGGAGTTTGCTTCTCCTCGGTAGTACAGATGGCAGCTAAGGAGGCAGGATGCTCCTGGAAGTATTGCTTGATCATTTCTTGAACAGCAGCAGGAAGAACAGGATAGTTACAATCAATGGGTACGAGAGGCAACTCTTTGGACACAACCTTGGAAGGCTTGGTAGGTATGACGTGCTGAAGCATTGCCAAAGAGCTATTGGGACCAGACACCACGGGGGCTTCAGTCACATGGACGGGTTTGTTCACCACCGCCAATTGCAGCTGAGAAGAGCTATGAGAAGAACAACCCTGACTTTGGCTGGAAGGAGCTGCCACAGAGCTAGGACCAGAAAGCCAAGAGCGCGCCGCGGGTTTGTCCTCAATTACCAATGTACCTTGTTTGGAAGTGAACAGATTTGAGACCAGAGAAAGAATTTGGCTTACCAGGGCCTCAGTTGTGGTTAACAGGGAATCCCAAACCGCCAAATCCTGGGCAGTCTAGCCAACTGCTAACCACAATGCTGAGAGTTTATTCACCTCAGGGACATCAATTGTACGGCAGTAGGTAAGAAACTGAGGAAGGAATACCAAAAGCAGAGCTGTACCCTGATGGAAGGCGTACAGCTTATGATATACTTTGAGCTCCTCAATAGATACACACAAATTTTTTAACAAAGAGTATAGAGATGCACTCTCAGTTAAAACACGTGGATTGCGCTCCACTGTGGACAACAACCATTCACAGGCATCTTCAGAAACCTTTGTCATCACATGGTAAACTTGGGATTTGTGACTAAGGCTAGAGCTGGAATAAAATGATAAAGCTGACAAAACTTCACACGAAATTTCATCAGTGGGTGGAGTAGGAAAATAATCCGGACGCCAAAATGACATGACGCGACAGAAATAGGAAACAGAGGATTCAGTCTCTACAACTGCAGCCAGAGATGGAAACCAAAAATTAAAGAAAAGCCCAAACTGAAAACTCATAAATGAACTGATGCAAATAAACATGATAAACACAGATATCTCAACAGAGCAGGAGAAAAGAAACACGAATTCATGACAAACTGCTTCCAAAAACTCAGACGTAGAAGAGTTGAGTAATGTGACGGAAATCACTGGATAATATGAAGTCGTTTCTAAATGATGGGGAATTACCACCCAAATCCACATAGAATTGATGATTAACCACCAACACAGCTTTAAATATCTTTTTGTGAAATTTCCAATTGAAACTCCAGGATTAAGTAGAAAAATCAATCCTAACCAGAGTAAACCAAGATAAACGACCTGGGAAAGCATCAATGCATCTTCAGCGTAGAATTATGGGCATTGAGAAGTGACACAATTTTCATTTTCCAGAATGGGGGGAGGAGCTACAAAATTGGCTGGCATGAAATTAACATTTTGCGGCGCCAACAACAAAGTTCCAGATGCTGGGGCCCATCTTCCTGAAATAATTCTGTTCAGAATCAGATTGTACGGGATATACCACAACAACCCAAGTACAGGATGCATTTTTAAAATTTAAAATTAGAACTTGGGATAATTGATTTTTATTGAGTAAATTTAGAAGGACTCAACTCTTAAAGTTGAAACAGGGAAATTATTCAATATATATCAGAAAAATTGGCCAAGCAACACCACCTGAGTCTTGATCTCCTATTCCTTCAGCATCTTCCAGTAAGTATCTAGTCCAGGTTGCAAAGAACCCTTGTATGACCAGTTTCTGACAACCATGCTGATTAGTGAGCTTATATTGGGTGACCCTCATATTACGTTGATTTATCAACATCAGTTTACAAGGGGAGCTGGTTTTAGTTGGCATACTGGAGCAGCCGTGACCCATTTTTGATCAACTGTTTGGTTTAAATCCGTTAACTTGGTCAATTTTGATACAGGTTTCCCGGCCTTCCGTGCCTTCTTACTTGGACGGACAATACCCAGCATTATGGAACTTACTGTGACAATCCAGTCCCTTTAAAGCCTCAGACTGATCTCCTTTTATAGCTCCTTGTTTCAGTTCCATTTCTTCTCATATCTTTGATTTTTCAGTCTTAAACTATCCATTTTATTCTTCTCTATAATGTATTAAACCTTTTAACTTACTTTAGCCAATTAAAACCCAGTTTTCCCTGCTTATTTCCCACCTTTTTTAGGCTTAAATCCTTCAGTCAAAGCCCAAAACAGTGATCAAACAAGCTTTGACCTGCAGCCAATCAAACTTCTGAATTGAACTGTTTTGCCAAAATTTATACCAAATGACTTTCTCTTGACCCTGGTTCAAACCTGGCACAGTCTTGCTCCAGATAAACACCTGCTCTGTGTTTTGAACAGTCTTGCCGTAATTCCTGTCATGTTTCTCCAGCCAAACTCAAGCGTTTACAACTATGTTTTACTTAGGGGATTTGTTACCCTTAATTTCTTCAACTTTTTTCTGTATTTCTCTGTGTTTCCTCAACATATTGACCATTCAAAAATTTCTGCCGCTTGTTTCTTGTCTTACTTAATCATCTTGGCAAAACTCCAGCCTTTGTCTTCAGAGTTTCTCCATTCTGTTTCTGGCTACTTTTGTTAGAGTGAAACGGTAAGCTTCACAATTCAAGGACAAACAATGAGGGTACAGTAAAAAAATTGTAGGTTGCTTGATCAACAGGAGACCAAATCAGGAGGACAGCTTAATCATCTTGGCCCAAGTGGTAGTGTAGCAGAAGATGGAGATAAAAATTGTCAGAATGCAAATGATTTGCAGGGGTAAATTAGAGAACAAATCTGAAGGTGTCAACAGGTAAAGAGCATGCCAGGGCACAGCCTTGAAATTAATGACAATCTTGAAGACAATAAATGCTAATCTTTTGAAGACAGGGGCAAACAGCCCCAGATGATCTCACACTTTTTTGGAAAACTTTCTGTTTATTTGAGTGAAAATAAGCTATCTAGAAACAAGTTTCTAGAGGGGAATGGGAAAGTCCTAAGGGAGTTAAGGATGAAGGAGAAGGAGATTTTGAGGTATATGATTGGTTGGAAAGAATATTTTTAGCAGTTGGAGGTCCTTCATTAGAATTTGAGTTGTTGTCTTCATAATTCAAAAAAATTGGACAACCAGCAGGTTGAGCGCTGCCATCACCAAATAATGTATAATGTGTGATTTTCTTGTCACAATTATTTGGAAAAACATGGCAAGTCCAGATTTTCCAGGGCTATTTAAGAGACTCCAACTTTGACCCATTTTTTTGTCAATGATGGCATTTAAATTGTCTATTTCTCTCAAGGGTTTGGTGGCAGTTCTTTGCTGGTTTCTGATCTTGCAGGGGCGCACTATCCTTCTATTTGGTTTTCTACTGTAACAGCTTTGGATCCTTTTTATTCAATTGATTCCTTATAAAAATAAAGTCTATTTTCTGTAAATCATTTTCTGCTTATTCTTATTTCTTAATATAATGTTTGTCTAAATCTTTTTATCATATTTTTTTGGCAGATTACTTAATTCTTTTATCTGCTTCTTTCTTATTATTGATCTTATTTTAAAAGTCCAAGTCCATCATTCCTGCTCCTTCATCTACTTTTGCTGGTCCTTCTCAACCAACTTCCAGCCCTTAAGCTAGTCCTTCTCCATGATCTTCCTGTCTTTTAGCTAGTCCTCACTATGAGCCACCTAGGTTTCATCTGCACTATGAATCACCTCACTTCTATCTCACTATGAACCACCTTGGTTCCATCTGAAGTCCATGTTAATAATACCTCAGACCCAGGAAATAATTCTACATGGCTACTAGTGTTTGACTGGGCCCCTGTAAGTGACCTCCACTTGGGCCATTCAACCACAGACAATCCTCATTTCTGTGCAGTTGCCTTTACTCACTCAGGTGGTTAAGTCTGAGCTTTCAGTTTCAAAGTAATCAACTTTACTTCTCAGAGACCTATTTGTTATCAAGTTATGCAGCTTCTTCCCTAATCAGCTACCCTGATAACTTCTCTAGGCCTATTCATGCCCCTATAATGGCTTCAGGACCTCCCCAAAGCCTCCAGAAAAACGCAAATGAGGATTCCTTAACAGTCTATTAAATAAGGGTCCCACTTACAGACCTCCTTCAAGTGACCAAGGGATCATGGAACTACATCAGCTCCTCCTTTCCCTAGAAGTCCTCTGTTACCTGCCAGGTTACCTTACCCATTTTTTCTAGTAGCCAATGTTACCTACTAGGTTTAGACCTCCAAACCAACACCCTAGTAGCCAATGTTACCTACTAGATTCCTACATTCCCCACCCCTAGTAGCCCTCTGTTACCTACTGAGTGGAGATACCTAACCAGCACCCTAGCAGCCCATGTTACCTGCTAGTACGTTTCATTCTCTGCCTCTAGTAATCCTTTGTTACCTACTAGGCATATCTTACCTTCCCTAATAGCATATGTTATCTACTAGGCCTCTACCTGTCCCAAAAACTACTATACTTTGCCAACTTTCAGCATAGAGTCTTTATTGTGGTCAAATCAGCCCTTGCCTTTACAGAAGCTTCCATGTAGATTGTCACACCCAGGCTCAGTCAAGCCCCCTAAGGCTTTGGCATAGAGTTTAGGGCCCAGAATGGGCCCCACAGAAGTTGACAGGGAAGGATTGATTCCCAGACCTGAATATTTGATTTTCAAAGCAAATTCAGGTGCAGGCAAAATGCTGCCACCCGCAACCCTTGCCTGGTTGAAAGATGTGGGTTTGATTTCTGCACAGAGGATTAAAGTTGTTACTTCCATAACAGGGAGAGTTTTAAGATCTGGTACCTCATTAATTGGGCACTGGATGGGAGCAAAAACTGATTGGTTGATGGATAGTTTTTCAACCCTGTGCCAGGGGGATTGAAAGATTTCAAACTAACTTCCAAAGGCTCTTCTGATTGGCTGGTGCCTTTCAAGTAGTTTAACATGGGGGACAATGTGTAATTGGGGGAAATTGATTGAATTGATATGGCACAGTTTTATTGTCTAGATAAAAATAGTTTCAATTGGGGCTGGCACCACGCCAACAAGCAGTCTAAATCAATCAGTTTTTCTTATAATGTTGGAATAGGGGTCAGTGTGGGCACTACATGAGCCTTGAAGCAGTAGTCTGTTAAAACTTCTCATCAACTTTGTGAGTCAAATCCTCTAACATATTTAATGGTTTGACAGTTTTGAGGTGATTTCTTAGTTCAATGGGGAATATTTATATATAAAATGCTAAAGGGGGAAGTAGCTTTAAGCAAGGCATCAAAATACTATAATAGCCCACTATTATTTATAAGCAAATGAAAGATTTAATAGGATTATTAGGTCCCTTATCCAAGATCTTGGCAAAATCACTTCTGAAGCCCAAGAAGAGTGAGTCAAGAACTTATCAAACTGTCACAATTTTTTCCAGAATGATGGGAATAACCTTCTCAAAGAAAGAATTTTGAAGGCAGAGAAACCAGAAAAGTGGTTAACAGAGCTTGAGAATTTAAACCAGATTGTTGACTGAAAATGGGTTATAGCTGCACCTGAGCCAATTTAAAACACATCTACCAAGTTTGAATCAATCAAATTAAGATGTCAAAGTCTTCAGGCAGTGCACTATTCTTGTTCTGTTGTAGACTGTTGGCAATCCAGGTTGAGAGTTAGGCCCTTATTAATGTTCTACCACTATACCTGAGTACAGGGTGAGGAAATCCTATCAAGGAATTAAACAACAATTTAGGGTTAAGCCTTATCATTTATTCAGATATAATTAAAGTATATAATTTGTGAAGTGAGTAATCAATAGAAGAGAAATTAAGGAATTAGGCCTTGTGCTTTTTGGCATTGATACTAATATTAGATATCAACAGAAACCTGGAATGCTAAATAAATTTATCAATCAGATAATTGTGTTACCTCCTTTTAGTATTCTGGACTTAAATTTTGAAAGTATGCTTGGATTCTGGAATTGATGGCTCTGGTATTTACCAATTAAACAGAGCCATTAATATGTGTCTTTTCCCAGGACAATTGAAACTAAGGCTAGAGTGTAATATTATCCACTAGTTCCTGATTGCTTGATCAAGCATTTGCCAATAGCATAAGTGGATCTGTATCTTACTTCTAATTAAATGTCAGTCAAATATATTAGCCCTTAGCATATTGCAATAATTCTATTGTAAATTTGAAGGGGTTCCAGAAACTCATAGTCAAGTGAATCTCCCTACTTAGATCAAGTACAGATGAAAGTAATAAATTGTGCTACTACATTATTAAAGTGTGATGAATTATAAGGGGACTATCCAAGACCATATCTAGAATATATATAGATTTTATAGCTTTCTTTCAATTCTTAATAGTTGAATACTTGTTTTAAGATTTTAACAAACTAGCAAAAAAACTGTTGTACTATGTTATTTTATCTCTGAATTCACCACTGTTTGGTCTGATGTGCTTTGTGCCAGTAAATCTGATTGTTAATTGAATAATTACTGGATTTTGAGAGCATTCTCTCTGGGCTGCTTCCTTGAACCCTTTCAATGTACCTTTTGTGAAGGCTAATGTTGGGAGGTTTTCTGTAGAAATTGATATTTAGCCCTTCCCTGATCCCTAATGTCTGGAGTTTAATTTCAAGAAAAACTTACTGCTATCTTATAAGTGCTCACTGGTTAGCCCTTGTGATCTTGCTGAACCCATTCAAATTTGAAGATTCTACTAAGCAGTATGTTGAACCAAGACTTTGATAAATATTCAACTCTTTGTGGACTGGATTTTATTTCTTACTACATTGATTTTGACCATCACTATTGTTGCAACAGCAGACTTGACCTGCCAGCAAGGTCCTAAGTAAGCAGGTTTGTGACCTGCAATCCAATTATCCTGTCACTCAAAGCCAAACTAGGAAGTTGACTCAAATTCCCAAATCCAACAACATGAACAAATGATGATTCCTTACAGTGGATACCTTGTTTTGGCGCTTGACTCATTACCAGGATTAGGCCACCCCCTTCACCATTCCACTGTGTGATCAACGCTATCATGTTACTGTTATCCATGACTCACAATAACCATATAATAATTATCTCTCAATAAAGAATATTATCTAGTTTCTAAAATATTCCCCCCTTGTAACTCTGCTAAAACAGCACAGTTACAACACTATCCTGCCATTTCTTTCACAAAAACACTGTCGCGCTTTTTGCATTACAGCGCCACAATTATTTGAGATTATAGGGCACAGACATTTGCCAGAATACAGTCATATGTGAGGATATGAGTAGTAATGTATCAGAAGAGCCAGGATTGAACAGAACCATGATTATTGCCCAGCAATGGCTTCTGATTGCGCAGAAGCACTTAAGGGTTAGGATAAAGGTCAACCAGATTAAGGATAAAATAAAGATGGTTTAAAGATGATTTTATTGTAAATGATTAATTTTTTTATACCTTCTTCAAGGGTAATCTCTGGGCTGCTAGCAATGTCTTCTAGGACATTCTAACACGCCCCAAATTTGGGTAATTATTAATCTAGGTTTGGCGCTTATTGCACGTCAACCAATAGAATATCTTTATCTCTATCTTCACCCAGCACAGGTGATCCTTGCTGGCATGGAATAATTTAGTACTTCAGGATCACTTCCTTCTTCTCTGGCATACTGCAAGCTTAATGCTTATTAATGTGATAAATATAGGAATTTGAGATTATGGGGAATCAAACCCAGCGCCTTGGCGCTCAATGTAAAAGTAAAATGGCGCCATGGAGCTTGCAATAATTTTCAGTTGGCGCAGTGGCGCTTGCTGTAAAAGTAGTTCAGCACTTTGGCGCCTAATCCAATTGCTAGGCAGCGCCGCGGCACTTGTGTATTTTTAAAGTGCTGTGGTGGCAAATCATGTATTATTTAATTGCCGCAGCAGCGCTGATCATTGGCTAGTTTAAGGCTTAGGTTGGCAGACTACTACTGATTCAATATGCATATGATTTTTACTACTAATTTATGTTATTTGGTAGCTGCAATTCCTATCCGCAAGCTCCGTCATAATTAGTATCATTGTATTTTGTACTACTAATTTATGGATTTGGTTGTAACAGTCCCAATCTGTGAGCTCTGTCATAATTGGCATCATATCTTGGTCAAAATTCTCAACAAACACTATTATAGTTTACCATACTTGTGTCAATAAAGCTAACAGTTTTTTAAACTACTCTACTGAACACAATCCAATATTTTTAAGGCACCAACTGGACCATGGATGGACATTCCCATTGAGGTACTTCTTAAGATACCCACACATACAAAGAGCAATAAATCAATAAAAAAATATTAAGAGGTCAAAAGATCAAAGAAAGTGACATATCTGTTATTAAATGCCCTAAGGTCAGAATAAAGTCTAGGTGCTGTGTGGTTTGATAGATAAAGATTGAAAATGTCTTAGAAGGTCAAAGTCTGATGCTAAACTTTAAAGGCAAAAGAGAGAACAAAGAAAGTAAATTTGGCTGCCTAGCGCAGATATTTCTTTGACCAGTGTTGTGTGTATACTTCTGGGAAGTATAATAAACAAGATAAAAGGGGAAATTAAGAAGGGAATGATACTTTATTGGATATGAATATAAGATAATATATAGTATCATGGAAAGCCACATACTGTCCATGTACTGTCATGGAGATCATGGAGCTTATCTGAGTAATTTTTCTCTTGGGTCATGAGGCTTATTCAAGTTGTGTTCCGTTTAAGATCTGGATTATTTGATCCCTGTAATAGATGGTTGACTGATAGTAGTGCCACCAATTTACTGGTTGGTTGGTGAGCCATTTGGTGGCTCATTTGGTGATCTACTTGGGCATTAATTTCCCAAGAGGGAGTAATTGAAGATATTGCAACACCAGATACAGCACAGGTTAGTTAGTTATATGTGTTGGTGATTTTGAAGGCCTCCAAAGGGAAATTAATACATAGATAATATCTTTAGGATTAGATATAAAGAAAGTGTGCTTGATAATATCAAGTATATTATATAGTGCTATTTTTCATTGAATCAAAAAAGAGGGGGTTGGACATGATAAAACAGATCTCTACACCAAGGCTCAGCATTGTCCCATGTAAATATCTCTAAATGATCTTCCTGAAGAACAATAGGATTTTTACAGCATCTTTGATTGCCCTCTCTCATAAAACCATTTCCCAATAAATGGTTTGATCACTGTGTAAAGTAATCCCTAGCACAGAATCCTGATATTACATAAGGATAAAACATTTGAGTTCCAAGGGAATCCATATCTTCTAAAGCCCTATGCCTGCCATGATCAATATAGATACTTTGTATCTTATCACTTTAATATATAACACTCTTCTTTTATATTCAATAAAAACATCATTACTGTCTTATGTTTTCCCTCATATTTTGTAATATACACTTCTCAGAAGTATATACTTGATAGTGTTATTCAATTTACTGTTATAATACAAGATTGAGGCACAATTAGTTAAACCCAATAATATTTTAAGACTATGCAGAACCAGCTCAATTCTTTGAATTGATGAACCAATGACTATTTGGCAGAACTTTCAGTTGAAGTGTCTAAAATAAATTAAAGAAATCTTGAAAAAACTTTCAACACCATTTATCAATCCAAAATACCCGCAGGAAGAGAGAGCTTGATCAGATCATTCCCAAAACTGGCAGAGCCATTGGTGGCCAATGCAATCCAAATATTGAATCTAAGGGAAGCTTTTTGAGGGCCAATCAAACTATTTAACATATATTTCAAATCTTGAAGTAATCTGGTCAATCCTGTTGAGTTTCACCACAGGTGCTAAGTCCTGACAAAAGCAAGATGAAGCTCAAAGCAGTGGGCCCTGAAAGCATCTTGGAAGTGAACAACAACAAAGGGTTCCTTGCTGGGAGAGCCCCCTCCATGTCAACAATTCCCAAAAAATATTTTTGTATTTTTACTGCATGTTTATTGATGCTTTTGCCTTGAATAATTTTTCCTGGTGTTAAAAGTAAAATTTGATTTATAATTTTCAAGTTTTAAGTAAAATTGTAAAAAATAAAGCCAAAATGAAATTTAGGATTGTTGACATGGAGGATGTTACATGTAGACAGTTTAAATGCTGATGGTTGCCCCTTGGTAGAGTTGCTATTGTTATTCTCACTTTACTCAAAGTACGGCTAATATACTAAACTAATGACTGAGTTGAGACTTAATTCTCTAAGCCTAATGTGTATAGTTAAATTTATAGTTTGTATAAATATCAATCTTTATTATTTGTATCAAGGGAAGAGCTATATAGGTTTAGTCTAATTGTAATCAGCCACAGATCCTCTGGATCTCACCTCTAATATAATGATCTTATTGCCTTTCAGCCCATCCTCTAATGAACCCCAAAGATGGGCTGATTGACCCATTGATCTACCGGACTATTAATTTATCTGTACAAGAGTGCTACCAGTACCTTTGGAAGAGAAGCTTAATTAATAGAAAGGTCATGACTAGGGCTGTGTTGGATTTGAGACAAGTGGCTCCTTTTCTAAAAAGGAGCCACTGTCTCAAATCTGGAAACAAGTCCAAGAAATCTTCTCAAAGAAGATTTTCTCAGATTTGTTTCCACACATAAGTGTGGACGGGTTTTTCTTCCTGGAATTTTTTTATAATAAAATATATATTTTTTTCTCTGATTTTCAAAAATTAAAAAATTAAAATTTTGAATTAAAATTTTGTTTCAAAATTATTTTTTTATTGAATATATATTTAAATATTTTTCAAATCTGGAAAACAGAAAGCCTTCTGAGGTCTTCTTTTTTTGAAATTTTGGATTCCCCTGCATTGGGGGAATCCAAAAGAAGATTACAGGGAAGGGAGGACGGGACAATTACAGTAAATGCTGTACAGTAGTTTTAAAAGCTATGGCAACAAGCAAAAATACTTCAGATTTAAACAAAATGATTTCAGATTTAAACAAAATCCAACTCTCAGGTTAAAATATACACTCTGTTAGCAGGGTTTATTGGTGTTAATGGGCAAAATGGGTCAACACAGCAGCAAAAGGCTCACACACAAAGCAAAACCATTCAAAATATAATCTGAAATACATTGATTCACAAACAAAATGGTGTGAGTTGACTTTTGGAGTACATATGTTTACTATGTGAATTGGTGACAAAATACACCCAAGCGTGGTGTGTCAAAACTCAATCCAAAAACAAAACACAATAGCAACTCACTATGTAAACAAAATCACTCACACAATGTGTGCAATGGATTGTAATCATGAATGATACCAAGGTATCTAAAATAAGACACAAGATCTGAAACATAAATTTTAAAAATATTGTGTTAGGTGTTTGAATTTGGCAGTAAAATCTAGGAAAATGGGTGTATTTTTTTGAGTATTCTAAAATGGATGTTGTAAAACCAAAAACAACTAACTAAGAAATAAAAAATCTATAATTGGGATATTGGGTGGGACAAAATATTAATTGAATATCCATAAACAGATAAAAGCAAAAAGTAAAAATAGGGAGTAACTTAATTGAGTTTTATTTAATATTTTATTAAATTTTAAAATGGAAGAAACACAGCAACAGACTACCATTGCACCCGTTGTGTGCTGTGGTTGCAGTTGCCCCCGCGGGTCAAAGAATAGACTTAGTACAACACAAGTGCCTACTCAGGAGGGAGGCGGGAGAGGAGAGTTCCATAGTGATGCTGCACTGACACCGCCGGTTCAAGGAGCACAAGCTGCTAGGGTGCAGAGCATAAACCCTTGGGTCCCAAAGCTGACCTGGAAGCCAACCAAGGTCACCACTACTAAAATGGTTAGAAACAAGGAGGTAGAACTTACTTTGTATGTGTTTGACGTTGTATACTGGCAAGAGTTGGTCCCGCCAGCCATGCTGGAGAAGGTGAAGCCTGTACTTGATACTAGCTACAAGCCCTACACCAGTGATGGCAATCAGGAGGATGACTAGGAGCCCCAGTTCTACCAAACCAATGAGGGACAGCTGGTGCTAAAGAAAGTTGCTGTGTTTTACACCAAGGTGCCCATACCCTGTGTTGTGCCCAATCCCAATGAGTTGACCCCTACTTCCAAAAAGCCCGCCCAGAAGCACATCCCCAACATCAAACACATCATTGTGCTTAAGCTAATGCAGGAATTGGGTGACTACAAGGCAGCTGCGGCCATTGTTGGAGTGGATCCCAAATACGCCAGCAAGACCTTCCATAAATTCATTAATACTGGTCATGTCCTTGCTGCGGAGAAATCCTTGCGCATGTCAACCATGCTCATCAAGGAGCACAAATGGGCAATCTGCCAGTGGATCACCTGGGACTGCCATCTTGAACTGGTAAATATACAGGCCATGATCAAGTCCGCTTTTGGGATTGAGGCCTCAATTTCCTTTTACTACCATCTGGTGAAGGGAATGTGATTTTCTTGGAAAAAGCTTGGGATATCCCCCTACAACAGAAACAGCCCAGCCAACATTGACGTCCGGAAAAATTACACAGAGGTGTACACTGCCCTCAAAGCCAAGGGGACGGTGAAATTCTGTTATATCAACAAATCAGCATTTGCCTCATTGATGTGCAATGAGTATGGGTATGACCCCAGAGGCTCCAATGACGGGATGGCTTGGCGTGCTGTAGTCCACGCCACAGCATACTCAATGGTGGCTCTCCTCAGTCCAAAGGGGGTTAAGCTCTACCAAATGATACTAGGCTCCCACAATAGCTGGACCTTTCTATCATTTCTCCAATTGGTCCAGGAGCACCTGAGGCGCACAAGCCCAGGCTTCACCAACGTAATTGTGTTGGATAATGTTGGTCTCCACAAGGTGGCTGATATTCTTGAGGAATTCCCAATGATTGACACAAGCATTGCAGTGGGCCCTCAGCAATTGGCCATGGCAAATATGCGCCTTCTCTTCCTCCCTGCCTATTTGCCCTTCCTAAATCCCATTGAGGAAGTCTTTGGGTGGCTCAAGTGAGTCATCAAGCAAGGAACCCCAACTGGGACTAAGGACCTGTTTGATTTGCTGCAGGCCAGGATCCATACCCTCCCAGCTGAGACTGTGGCCAAATTCTATGGCCACGCTGATTTGTTCATCCCTGCGTGCCTAGCCAAACAGCCAATTAATTAAAGGCATAGTGTGTCCAATTTTTTTATATTCTCTAATTTATTATTCAATATTTATTAATTATCATTTTATATTTAGATGTTTCCAAGCCTGCAATCACATTCAACAGGATCATCAATAGATGTAAGTAATTTATTTATTTTATTGTATATTATTTTATTATGCCATCTGAGGTAATCCCAAACACTCAGTACTGGATTACGCAAAAATATTTAAATCACTTTGGTCAAATAAATGTAAAAATAATTTTAAAAAATTAAACGTAAAATGTACAAGTTAGAATTTATTTTATTAACGTATAATTTTATACTTTTATGAAACCCATTTCTGCAATATATTTTGCAAATATTGTTTGCTAAAATATTATTTGAAAAATTAATTATAATAAAAATATTGTAGAGCATAAAGATGTTTATTAGAAGAGAGAATTTATTATGAACGCCTGCAGTGAGTTTGGCAGTATGTACCCACCCCACAATGGAGGTGGCGCACAACCTCCATTGCCACACCGTGGACGGTGGATACACCCGTATTGAAATACTCCCTCCTGCTGGTGAAAGGCAGTAGGGTTAGGTGGGAGTGAAGCAGCAGTTTCTCTGGCGGGGCTGCAAACCTGTAGATATCAGCCAGGACCAGGGCGTCCTGGATGACGTGATCCATCAAGTCATACCCAGGGGGGACCTTCTTCCCGTCCAGGGAGAGCCTGGCCTTGTCAATTCCTAGGAGGACCCCGTCAAGATCCTCCACACTGGCGCTCATCCCAAAGAAGAAAAGATACCTGAGGTGAACCACCAAGTGAAGCCTTTGCCCAGCAAAGGCTTCTGTGAACTCACATAATTTATTATAGACTGCACTGATCTTCTTATTGTTCTTGGTCTTTGCAAAGGTAAGATCCATTGCCAAGGAGAGCCCTGTCTCATCTGCACTCCAGGCTAGCCCAAAGTCTGCCAGGAGAATCTTAGTTTTCTTGACAGTTGTTGCGTCTGCAACAGCCAATTTTCCCACCGCACACCCAAAGTTGTCCAGAAGGTAAGATAGGGTGTGCTCCACCAGGAAGCAGAAGCAAGTAGCTGCATGAGCCTGGCCCATCTCTGGTACATTCTTGAATGGGAGTGTTGCCAGGACGTCCCAAACAAGCTCAATGGAGTTTATACAGTAAACTCCACCGAGGTTAACCGGGTCCAGGCAGACCAGGTGGGCATCCTTGTAGGCAGTAACTGCCCACTCAGATGCCCCCTCAGAATGCGTCAGCCCAGCTAGTGCGTCCCTTGTCATTGGGAAGAACCTGTGAATTCTGTCTTCAAGCTCCCACACAACAGGGAGGGACAGATACAATTGCTTGGCCACGTGAGTGGTATAATTAGCATAAAAGGTGGCCGGTAAAAAAGGGACAAGGACCCAGCGGAGTTCACCGTCTACATTTTCTAAGAAAAAAAGGTAAGTATTTTGAAAATTTATTAATTTTATTTTTTAGGTTAACTTCTTGTGTTTCTTCTTTGCTGGCGGCTTCAGACGGCTTAGACATTCTTGGAGCAATCAATTGTGCTGGCAATTTGGTGTCCTCCGCCCTGGCATGCTTGGAGGGTTTGAGGTGGGCATACATCTCTGGGTCATCAACCCAGACGGACGGCACAGAAAGATTGTAAGCCTTGAACTGGAGCCCCTTGACCACTGTTTTTTGAATATTAAGTAAGCGCTAGATTGTTATTTCTGGGGTGTCAGGCATTTTTGACATTAGTGCCTTTGCAGACACCTTATCAATTTTGTCCCCAGTGAGGACGGCGGACTTCACCTTTGCTTTGACCTTGCGGTCAATGTCTTTGATTTTGGCAATTGCCAAGTCAAGGTCCTTTAGAAGCTTTTTGAGTTCTCTTATTTGATTTTCTTACTAACCTTTCCATATGGTTTTATAGCTTTTGCCCCAATAAATTCTGTATTATTTTGATACTGTTGCCTCTTTGTTTATTCCTTTTTGTTTTACCATCTACTACATTATCCCATCTTTTTACCCATTATGTATATGTTTTACGCTCATCTCAATATGTGTCATTTGCTTTGTGTTGGCATTGTTTCCTTGATTACCATATTATTTTTGGCGCTTGACATAGCCCCTTGTGAAAATATTAACAACAATTTGGTGATCAGCTAAATTTGAATTAGAAAATTATAGTGTTAACTGTTTTTAGATAAAGTTGTTACTGATCCAAATTCAAAACCTTAATGATAAACTTTAAGCCAATCAGGAGCCAAGTGATAAAGTGATTGTTGTGACATAAAGGGTCATTCAATAATTCTTTGATGCATGTGCACTAATTAATATAATTGGCTGGATGTTTTGCCATTGTACGCCATTGCCGCTGTGGCGAGTTGTTGGTGGACTAGTGCTAAACCAGCAGCTGATTGGGCACTAGTTCATCAACAACTTGCCACAGCAGCAATGGTGTACAATGGCAAAACATCCAGCCAATCATATTAATTAGCGCACATGCATCAAAGAATTATTGAATGACCCTTTATGTCACAACAATCACTTTATCACTTGGCTCCTGATTGGCTTAAAGTTTATCATTAAGGTTTTGAATTCAGATCAATAACAACTTTATCTAAAAACAGTTAAAACTATAATTTTCTAATTCAAATTTAGCTGATCACCAAATTGTTGTTAATATTTTCACAAGGGGCTATGTTTGGGTGCTAAAAATAACTGTGTTCAGGATCTAGATACACGGCATAGTAAATATATGATTTTATAGAAATAAGCTGAACATAAAGAATAAAACCAACTATAAACAAAGAGAACACAAACAATTGAAATTCAAAATAAAGATAATAGAAATAGAAATTTTCTGGGACCAGGGGTTTATTGAGGTGGGGAAGAGTGATGCCTAGTAGGCAGAATAGCGCGGGAAGGAGGACGTAGAGGCAGTGCTGGCCTGGGGGGTCTGGGATTGGATGGGTTGGGTTTGCAGGCGGGGGGTGTTGGTGGCGGGAGTGGAGGCAGGAGTATTGCGTGTGATGGCCGCTATATACTGCTCATTGTACTCCTCATCAGTCATTGGCTGGATGGGCTGGTAGGTGGCTGTGGCACAGGGTGGGAGGCGCTTATCCTTGCGTGATTGGTTGCCCATGTTCACATGGAAAACCATTTGCGCAAACAAGTCAGCCACCATTTGGTGACCAAAGAGAAAATTGTGATCAAGGACCCCAAGATAGAGGTCATTGAAAGCCTGAGGGTGACGCTCCCGTAGTGTATCTCCAATGTTGAAGAAGACATCAGCCAGATGGACGTCTGCATGGTCGGCAGGGTAGACTGAGGCCTGGTGCCCGCGTCCCTGGATGGCCTCAAGGGCAGTGGAGCTTCCCTCCATCTGGTGGCTCAAGAAAACCCGGTATTTGGAATTTGAGCCATCCCAGGAGTTGAGAAATCCACCGAGGATGTGGCCGTATGAGTACCCATTGATGAAATCAGGGTTTGTCCAATAGTAGACAAAACCCTTGGCTGAAACAGCCAGAAATGCACTTATGAAAGTCCCCTTCTTGACCTTCTTCCTTCCATTCTTGGTGGCGGCTTTTCCTTGCTCACCAAAATTGTCAAATGTAATTGATAACTTGTAGTACAAGACAAACATGATGTCATCTTTTAGACTTGTCAAGCATCTGACCAGGGTTGATTTGATTGCTGTATCATATGGGGAATCCTCAGCACCATCCCATTGGTCACCAGCAAAATTGGTAAGAACCCATATGGAAGCCACCTTTCCGTGCATCCAGAGCTGCACCATGCGCACAGACACCCAAATGCCATGGTGTGAAAGTTGCTTCCGGACCTGGGTCAAGGGAAGCTTGGGGTCCCGCTGGAGGAGGTCAAGCATTATTGGGTAGGCCTTGGTTATCTGGGACTCTGTGGTCTTCTTTGGCTTCTTGGCCATCCCAATCAGATTTCCCTTATTCATTAGGTTGTTGAACTCCTGCATTATGATGGCTCGGGTAAATTGCAACTGGGCGGCAATCTGGTCCCACGACAGACCCTGTAGGTTTAGTGCCACAATTTCCTGAAGAATTTGGGCAGTGATTATTCTGTGTTTGGGGCGCTGGGCAGCAGGAGCTGAAGCCTGATTGGCTGTAGGGGGCAGGTTGGCTGGTGGCAGGAAGTTGTTCTGGATTGAGGTTGTGATCCTGATTGGTTGGTTGACGGGCAGCTTGTGCAGGGGTGGGTGTGGGAGCAAGGGCAGAGCTAGGCGCTAAGTGACTCTCGAACAAGTCAAAGCCATATGGGTCAGGGGATAGTAACAGGTCAACTTCCTTTTTACCCGCATCAAAGGCTTGGGTGTAAACAGGTGCCTCCACGTTCTGAGCCTTGCCTCCATTGAAGCTGGCTTGGCTGCTTGTGCCGTTGAAGATGTTGCTAGTAAAAACCATTGTAAAAACCTAGGATAAAATCACTAAAAGTAGAAATTTTAAAATTTAATGAATTATTTTTATTGTAACCTCAAGTCCATATTTGGAAGGTTCTCAAAACCTTTTTATACAAATCTGGAGCCATGAAAATGGATAAAATGCCTCTGGTCCTAAATTAGATAGCTGTTGATTGGCTATTAAATTGATAGTTTTCTATTTTAGGCTGCTCATACTACACATCTTGTGTGAGTTCATTTTGTTTCATGCTTAAGGAATCTCGCTTCTAGATTGCTCAAGTTTTGTTTCACTTTAGTCCTTCTGTCAGTGCCTCATATGAATCCTGATTGGATTATAATTACTCCAGAATAGCATCCATCCATTTCACTTGTTGCATCAGTTCATTTTGTTTGTGGTTTGAACTACACCGCTTGATGTTTGATATAATTTTGTATGATGGGTTAGTGAAATTTTGTTTTTGGTTTGACAGTTCATTTACTAACCAAAGATATTTAAATTAATTGAATCCTGAATCTCACGTGACTTGGATTTTGTTTAAATCTGAAATTATTTTGTTTAAATCTGAAGAATTTTTGCTTGTTGCCATAGCTTTTAAAACTACTGTAATCGTCCCTTTTTTGGGCCAATGCAGCCCTGGTCATGATGTCAGTTATGACTAGTTTACACTAACCGCTTTATGACACTCCGCTAGCAGATAAGAGTTCAGGCAAACCTGTTCTGGAAGCCTACTTGGGTTATGGATAGTGCATCCTTTTAACTATAATGAACTTCATCTTGATAACTCCCTTGTGAATTTTGTGCCGATCCTAAAAGGTAGTAGGGTTTAGTCCAAACCTACACTGTATCTAATGAATAAACGTTATATGTATTGGGTCCACTCTGATCAGCAATCCAGCGTGCCAGGGTTTCACACCTTGGCTCTTTCAAAGAGCTGGTTGGGATGGAAAGAAGTCCTGGTACCCACACCTTGTTCTGTGGTCTGACTTACCTGGTTAATGGCCTAGGCAGAAAAGACAAGATGGAGTACTTCAAATGTCGGTCTGTGCCAAGATCAACAGAAAAAATGTGGTATCATTTTTCCTGCCTTATAACACCGACTGGTTAAGTATGAAGCCCAAGCCTTTTATGACTGCCCATCGGCATCCTGCCAGAAGATGTGGCTGTTCCTCAACCAGTGGGATATAAAAGCAGCAGGGTTGTCCCCCTAAAAAGACTTTGACTCAACCAACAAGACCCATGACTTGATCTGCCAAAGACCTGAAGTCAAGATGTATCAAGCCGAGGCTGATAGCTGATAGATATTAATAAGGGGCACAACCAATTTGGCTCAGGAATAATGCTTCTGCTAAGAGAACACTTTTTCTTTTAAAAACCATATCCCAAGCTATATAATTCCTTTTTTCTAATATAAAGTCCTTATATACCCTTATTAATTTCTTCTCCTTTCTGTAGCTCTGATAAAGCAGCACAGTTACCATAGTATCAACAAATGCTTTATTTAATTGGGGACTTTTGCATGATAAATTCAAAAGGCGGGTGAAGAAATAAAAACTAGAATAAATTTTGAAGATAAAACATACATTTTTACGTCATGGTTTGGGCTCCAAAGGAGATACAGACTCGCCCTCAATTGGAGACAGGAGAGGTGAGGCAGCAGACAAGGAGGATGAAAGTTCAATGGTGGGGGCAAGGGGGACTTTAAAATCTCTCTCCAGTAAAGAGTGAAATTCGCCAAGGGCTTCTCCAAGGTCGATATGGTCTGTGAGATCCCTGCGTGAAGCTACCGAAAGGGCATGCCGATCATCCATCTGTAGGTCCATTATAAAGGAGTGATGAGCACCAGGAGAAAAGCCTAGGCGTAACGACCATTGCTTTTCATCACTGCCTTCACGTTGGCATTCATACAGTTCAAAGGTAATCTGCGTCAAATCTACTGGTTAGCGTAGGATATCAAGTGGCTTACAGTCAAGTTCACCAACATCCTCGTGCTTAAGACGGAGAGGCAATCGGCAGTTGAGAACGATGTTGAGCAACGTGTGTACATGGGATTCTGAAGTTTAGCAGAATAGACTTAAATTACCTTTTGTGAAGTAGAGGCGTGAAGCGGGCTTGGCTGAATCCCGGATGGCTTCAAGTTCTTTGACAATGGAATCCAGCAGGTTGCGTGAGGTAAGCATGCCGATAGATAACTTCTCCCGAGGGGAGATGCCGTACTCTCTTGGCGCGATCATGTCAAAGAATATTTTGGCTGCACGGTAAAGCTCGCGGAGTGGAGTGAGCCCATCGTTGGGGCCAGTAAATATTTCTTCCATGAAGTCGCGGTTATGCAAGGCATCGTACTTGAGAGAGTCGTAAAGCTCACACACCTTGCCAGGGTCAAAGCGTGCGGCCTCTCCATCGCAAAACTCTTTGATGAGCTTCTCCCATCGTTCGAGAAAAAGCTGTGGGTTCTCGCTACAACACCATTCCGCTTGCGTTAAATCTCCGTGAGCTGTGAGATTAGTACGCATCGTTCCACGTAGGTCTATCAGCAGTTTCTTGATGTGGGCCACCAATTCCTTGGGGTGCTGTGAATCAAAACCAAAGTGGATAGGCTTTAGAAGAGGGCTGTGGTGCAGAACCTCGCGCAACTCTGCTTTTACGATATCCATCTGCTCTTTGGCATCATTGCTGTCATCAAGCATGCCCTTTTTAACTTGAATCAAGTCGCCAGGGATATCTTCTAGAGCAAGGAACGGCTTACTAAAGGCCTCAGCCGTGGCCAAGACACGGCGCTCCGAGCTGGAAAAGATGCGCACGTCTTCCAGGAGCGCACGATTAATGATGGTAAGGTCTTTACGCATGTTTTCTCCAAGATCAGTGGAATGGTGTACAGCAGCGTGGGTGAACTCACCGCCCCATTTAATAATGACTTGCATGGCAGAGGCAGGATCCTTGTTGGGCTTGATTTGGACTTTTGTGCCGGGGAGTTCGCCCTTCTTTTCGAGGATGTGGCGCATCTGCAAGAGCTTGGAACGATTTTCTTCCTCTCCACTAGTAATTGCACGTTCTACTGCTTCTCTAAAGGATGCAAGCTCTTCTGGCTTGCGCAATATCAGCTCATCAGTGCTGCCTTGAAGCAATTGACTGATCTCGGCACAGAGCATCTTAAATTTAGCCTTTTGCTTTGGCGTGCGGTCGGCATGACGAAACACTGACACAAAGCCTTTGAGGGTCCATGTATTTTCAAAAGTGGGCTCCTTAGCCATAAAGAAAGAGAACCAGCGGCGCTTGGCTGCTGACTGAAACATGCCGAGTAATATTTTTGAGCTCAAGTCGTAGTAAGCGACATTGCCTTTGACAAATGACCATCCGTTGACGTCAATGACAAAGGATTGGCCACCCGCCCGCAGAAGATCAAGTCCACATACCGTTTGCCCAAAAGCCAGACAAATCTTCTGAGCCATTTCAGTCTCTTCGGCGCTTAGTTCCGTCACAAAACGCATCTCCTTGCCATCAACATTGCGACGAACTATCCCATCCACAACAGGCGATTTACGTGTCTCGGCGTGGGCGAAATCAGGGCCGACAGTGTAGACTTTAATGTCCTCAGCATTGTCGACATCGACGAACTCCTCATAGATATAGGAGCCATCAGTACGCAGCGAGTTCTGGTCAGGTAGAAACTCACTAGACTTGTTGGCCACTTTGCGGAATAGCCGCCGAGTCCCGCCACCAGCAGAGGATGGATAGTAGATGTTGATGTTATGATCTTCACCGCTAACTGGTTTCTCGACAAAAGGCTTTGTCAGACGTTTGCCATTTACTTCGATTGTGTCCTGATCAATGATCTTAAGCTCTTGATTGATGTGTAAACTCTCCAGATGCTGACGGGCCTTTGTAGGAAGCTTGGCTAGCACCTTGGCGCTAAAAGAAGGTCCGCCGTCGCGACTAACTACAAGCCGTCTGGGCGTAGGCACCCCAGTAGCTTCCAGGATCCCCAATACTGCCCGCCGATCCCAAAGAACCTTCTGGAGATCGAGATCATTAACGCAATATGGCTTACGTAGTTCCACATATCGGATGGCCTTGTCAAGAGGAAATCCACTAGAAAAGAAGGAAATCAGGAAATCGCAAGTTGGCCAACTCTCGATTTCTGGCAAGGTTATAATATGATTCGTGGTTCATTACCTTCATCTAATATCACCTTATCGCCGAAAATCACGACATCGAAATCTTCATTCTCGAGAAAGCGATTGAGGATGTTTCGCATGGGCTTTGAACGCGCCTTCACATCAATAGCACATACCCCCACCACAACTAAACATAAAATTTAGTAAAAAAATAAGGCAATCAAGTACATTTTTTCTTATTGCTGGGCGGCATTTCAAAGAATCCTCGATAGGAGCCCGTCCCGCTTAGTAAGTTTTGCATGACACGGCTATTATCAAGTAGCAGAAATTAAGCACTATTTAATATGAAGGAGCAGCTATAGCTTTATTAACTAGATATACTTAAACTTCAGAAGATAAAGTAATACACCCCAAACGAGTTCCATTTTCAAAGGTTTAAGCTAGCATACTAAACCTGAGTATTGTCGTCCAATAAAAAATAGCAAATTTTTTAGATGGGAAATAGGTTACATCCACTTGAAAGAAAAGTAAAGATATATATACTAAATTAGCAATACCGCCGAAGGCCAAGATTCAACACATATTTCTTAAGCTAAATGCAATCATATGCCTTTTTAGATAGCTGATCACGAGAAAAAACTAATCATGAAAAAGATAGATCGCTCTCTTGTCAAGCACAAGATAATGCATAAATGCGTATAACTTCGGGAAATATGTTTATACTTTATAGAGTATCGCTGGATAAAAATCAATGCGCTAATTTCTTGAATGCACAGCAGCTATAGCCCTAACCGAGCTCAAAAATTCCTTTGCTCATAAACTTCAAAACGGCCCATCCTAAAGGTAAATAAAAAATACTGCTGAACTTCAAAGCAACAAAATCAAGTAAAAAAACTTACCTATTCGCAAATAAAATATGGTGGTTATGAAGCTATTTATATCTTTGAGATTTCAGCCAAGTGATGAAGGTGAGTTTTTTAAGCTTTGGTGCCCTAGCCTTCAAACTTATACCATCACTTGGGCGATTGTCACAAGTCTGTAGCTGATGACAATCCCCCTGACTTTCGAAGGTGGTGTAAAAGTAGGTAGCAAATCATTCCTCAGGTGCCAAAAATCCTTATCCAAACCATGATAAATAGGGGTTCTGAGCCCAATTCGTTTAAAACTCAGCACCGTTTTTCCCGGTTTGCCAAGTGGTGGACAAAGAAAAGCATACAACCAACATAAAAAATGATTAAATAGCTAAAAGTATGAAATAAATCAATTTGCCATGCTCAATCAGAATGCTACAGATCTGATTTGACTCATCACGTAAGGCCAAAGTTGTGACACTTCGATATTTCCATCTTCCCCTGCCTAGATTTAATTCCCCAAAACTGTTTACCTAAATTCTTCAATCCCTTGCTATTATATTTATATCTTTTCCCGGCAGGAATTAAAAATCTAATTCTTATATTTTCACTTGTCTTGGTGCTGCAATCAAGTCAGCCAGCTCAGTTGCTACCGTATCTCAATATACAGTACCCTCCTTAAGTAATGGGTCAACAGCATTTTTTAAGATAATACAAATCAAAAACAAGTAAAATTAGCATGAAAAGATGCACCACAAAATTTACACAAGGCGCTAAAAAATATACAAAAATAAATAAAAGTGAAACAAATATAAAACAAAACTGAAATTAAACACCATTATAGCCTTTTAATCTATATAAGAGTTATACCCATAAAATGCTTATGAAACAGAGCCACCTTATCAAACTTACCTAGATAATAGAATTGAGAGTAGAGAATCTTTTGAACAGAAAAGATGGCTAAAACAAGATAAATGCACAAGTTTATTTGCGGTCAAGCTATTATAGCAAAAGAATGGGATATCTTATAGAAAAATAAGTAATAAGCTTAAGATTGGTGCTGAAGCTGCCCAAGGAATATACCTACAGCACCAAAAAAAACCAACTCAGGGAAGAAATGTCCAGGATCAGGCCGCTCTAAAAAAGCTAGTGAGAAAATGATCAACTGGTAATTAGAAATTCTTTGCAAATTTGCTTTTTATCAGCCAAACAAATTAAGGAAATGTACAACAACTTGTCAGAGGTTGATGTTTCTGAGACTACTGTACATATAAGACCACATGATCAAGGATTTTATGGGCATGTTGTAAGAAAAACCCCTTTATTGCTCCAGAAAATATGGTTAAAAGATTGGCCTTGGTCAGGAATATTCCTGACACTAGTCAAATTTCTACCATTATTCTAACTTGGGGCAGGAAAGAAATTTTGGCCCAAATAATCCCCAGTACTACCAGGATTTTCCATCCCTGAATCAGGGAAAAAATGAAATAATTAAAGTCCAAACAGAATTTAGTTTGGGCTGGAATAATTTATCATCCAGGCAGGCATCCGCCACACCCACCAGTTCCTCCTGCCAGCCACCTGCAAGCCCGCCTGCTCGTCTCCCATGTCCCAGCCAACTCTTTTCAGCCAACCAGAAGGTGCCAAAAATTGCGGCCAATCAAATAAGTTCCTGCTCAAAGGGCTAAATATAATGCATGAACCATGCCTTTCAGGACAACATGCAGGAAATTTTACAATATTGACCAATAATTCTGGCCCCGACCAATGGGGATCTGGGACCCAGGTCATATGGTTGGAGCCAGACTCTAGCCAAACCATGCCACTCTGTGTAAAAATAGGCATTGAGAGCATCCTGGATCCTTTTTCCCATCTGGCAATGTACCAACAAGAGAAATTGGGTCCAACCAAGAATTGCCGATCCAGCCACAGATTACAGAGAAGAAGAGTTTGTCCCTATTCCAAATTCCAAATGCCAAATCCCAATATTCACCATCCAGACTTTTAGAATCCCTAACTCCCTGCTTTTACTCCCACTTGCAAAACTTTGCACAGCGGGAGCTACTATAAATAAAGGATCCCCTCTCAGTGATAGGTTGTGCTATCATTGAGAGAATACCCCCTCAATTATATCAGTTTAAATCTTATTACCTAGCAGCTAGATTACCTTTAAAAAATCCCCAATCCCCAACCCAGTAAAGATGAATCATCTCATCTTCACAGCTGTGCTCAAAGCTTGCCTTGGGATTGGAGGTTACTAACCTGGTCCTGCCACCTTTGGGCCATCACCAGAAGGGCTTGGGCAAAGCTACTATAAGGAATCAGCACAACTCAATTCTTCATACCGCAGCTCCTGTCCTCCCATGGTGTCACTCCACTCCACCCTGTCTGTTGCATTGTATACCTCCACTTGTTACATCTTGACATATTTTGTCAGCAGCTTCAGTCACTACAACACCCCTTCCAAGGTCTTTCATTGAATGATGACCATATACCTCATTGTCACAGCCCTAACAGAGTTCTGGTCTGACAACCTCCTGCCATACTTGTAACAGATAGTATCCACCACTCTTGGGTATTACAGCCTTTGCTTGCTGGTATATTAATCACTTTATATCTTTCTGGGACTAGGTTATTTAGCCTGCTGAGACACAAGTGCTTCTCAGCAGATCTCAGAGATCCAAAAATTGAGATTGGAAGCCAGGAGAATCCCTCAAGCTCTGCAGCTTAAAAGGGTCTGGTAAAATTAGGCATATGAGTGTCATGTTTTTGGGCTGCTTTATGGCCAATAAAAGAGGAGAGATCCAGCCACTGGCTGGGAAGGTGGATGCTGTTATCTACAAAAGGATCCTTGTGATAAGGAGCGCTTCTTGGGAAAGCTTCAAATATAAAAGTAGGAGGAGAAGACATAGTTTTATTGGATGATACTTTAGACTTATATAGATTTAGCTGTGGCAGGTATTATAGTTGGACCAAACCCAGGGGCTGGTCATGTGCTGGATGGGTTTGAGTTATTGAATACCTGGACAGTCATGTGATGTTGGTTTGTTGCCATTTCTGGCATGTCAAATGGTATATTGAAAAGGCACCAAATTGGGCAATGACTGGATGTTAGGTGTGATGGCCATAGCTGGAATACTCGTACATCCAGACCCTCAACACACCCCTCCCTTAAGGGGTTACTCGAGTACATCAGGAGGGGGCTTTGTCTTGACGGCTGTCGCCTGATGTTCCTGGAGTTGTTTACTAGTGGACACCAACTGGGTCGAGTGTTCTCCTTTGCTAGGGCAGAGGCAAGATCTGTGATACTTTTTGGTGATGGGCTCTTTGGCACCCTGGAACTTAACCAGGTAAGTGTTCCTGTCTGGTCGGTATCTAATGATTCTTCCTGGTCCCCTGTGTACTGAGTCTAGTTTCTTTATGTTCCTGGCTAGGACCCAGACGGGGGAGTTGATGGGGAGTGGGTCCTCTGTTGAGGTTACTTTTTGAGTTTTGAGTCTCTTTATTTCAGCCAGTTTGGCTTTGAGGCGTATGTGTTGTAGAGCTGGTTTCTGCTCTACTGTGGGAAGTTTCCCTGGGGGGATCTTTACATATGGCTGGTTATTACAGGTGACTATTTCTGGCTTGTACCTGTATGTTAGTTCAAACGGTGAGTAGCCTGTCCCTTGATTGGTATGAACCCAGGATACTAGTAATGCATGTTTCACGTATAGCGGCCATGTGTCTTTGGCTTTGACATCCATTGTTTTCTCCAGGGCTCTGATAGGGCTGCCGTTAAGGCGTTCAACTCTGCTGTTGGCCTGTAGGGCGAGGTTGTGAAGTGTTTGATGTTTTTTGTTTTTAGATTGTTGTTTACTACGTGGCCTGTTAGCTCTTTTGCTCCATCTGTTATGATGTAGTCTGGAGTGCTGTAGTCTGCTATGATTGCTTTATTAATGAATTGATTTATTGTTTCCGCCTTGTGATCTTTTGTTGCCCAGCAGATGGGCCATTGTGTGGCAAAGTTGATGGCTACCATTAGGAAACATTGATTCATTTTGGTTTCTGGGAAGGGTCCCACTACGTCCAGTCCCCAAACCTTAAATGGTTCAGGGTCAGGTACTGGGTTAACTGTTGGCTGTGGCGCCTTGGTGCTGGCGTATTTTTCACATACTGTACACTTTTTTAGAACATCAATTATGTCTTGCTTCAGGTTGGGCCACCATACTATCTCTTTCAGTGTGAGATATAGGTTGTTAGCATTTGTGTGTCCTAGCAGACAATGGTGTCTTAGTATAGTGTCAACTCTTTGTGCGAGTGGGATGTATGGAATGTGTTTATCTTTGATGATTTGGTATACCATGCCATTTGATATGTGGAAATGTTTTTCATTCCTTACTAGTGTATCGTGGGTTAGTTGATGTGTGGAGGGATCCTTTCCTTTTGTCTTGTACTCAGTGTTGTATAGGTTGGGCCAGTCAGGGTCCAGGTGGTCATGGTGATCCTCTCTTGGCTGGCATAGCCTAGAGAGATCATTGGCTGTGACCAGCTCTGCCCCTTTTTGTATTGGATGTCCAGGTTAAGATGTTCCAGCAAGGACATCCATTTGGCTTGGCACCGCGCAAGTGCGTTCTGAGTTTTGAAATAGATTAAGGATTTGTGGTCAGTTAGCACTCATATGTTTAAGTGTCCTTTGAGGTAACATCTCCATTTCTTGCATGTGTGATATATTGCTAGCAATTCTTTATTGTGTATTGGGTATCTCTACTCAGTGTTTGTTAGTTTTCTGCTTTTGTAACATACTAACAGGAAATCTTGCTGCCCTGGCTGGCAGATGCGTAGGACTGCGCCAATGGCGGTGTCACTAGCGTCTGACTCAAGCTTGTAGCACCCATTGTTATTAGGGTATTGCAAGATTGGTGCTTTGATCAAAGCTTGTTTTAATAGTTGGAAATTCTTGTCACATTCTGGAGTCCAGATGAATTTCTTTTTGGCATTACCTTTGGTTAGGTCATTGATTGGTGTGGTGAGCTTTCCACAGTCTTTGATGTATTTCCTTAGGTAAGCTACCATACTGAGAAAGCATCTAACTTGTTTCATAGAGGTGGGGTGTTGCATGTTATTTATGGCTTTTATTTTATCTGGGTCTGCTTTGATGCCACTGTCAGAAACAATGTGGCCCAAGAACAAGAGTTCCTTTTCCATAAATTGACACTTACTAGGCTTAGCTATAGTTTGTGCTTTGCAAGTCAATTGAGTGTCTCGTGGACATGCATGAGGTGTTCCTCTTTTGTTTTTGAAAACATGATGATGTTGTCAAGGTAACATAATGTGTTTGAGAGGCTGTTTAGCGCTTGGTTCATCATGGTGACAAACTTTGCAGGAGCATTGGTCATCCCAAAGTTCATTACTTTACATTCAAACAACCCAAATTGTGTGCAGAACGCGGTCTTTGGTATGTCCTTCTCTTTGACTTCAACTTTGTTATAACCAGATGTGAGGTCAATTTTTGAGAAATTTTTTGCTCTGGAGAGCCTTGCAAATAGGTCTTCAATGAGGGGAAGTGGGTATTTATTCTTTACTGTACTTACGTTTAGTGCTCTGTAGTCAGTAACTAAGCTAAGAGATCCTTCTTTCTTCTTTACAAAGAAAACCGCTGCCCCCCACGGGCTTCAGACAGGCAAATGAATCCTTTGGCTAGGTTGTCCTCAAAGTGGGCTTTAAGTGTTTGGGTCTCCATGGGGGAGAGTCTGTAGAGGGGTGCAGGTTTGGGCATGGCTTTTCATAAGTCAATGCCATGTTTGACCTCTTGTTCAGGGGGTAACTCTGTGAGTTCTTCCTTGAATACATGAGCGTATTCATTTAGGAGTGCCGCGAGTTCTGGGCATTGGATCTTTTGTGTTTGTATATTATTAAATTCATAGTACCTCATTATATGAAGGGTAATGTCTTTGGTTAGATGTTCAGAGTCATCTTGATTTATGACTTGGACAAATACTGTATCTCTTAGAATCAGGTCGTTGGGTTCTTTGAGAATGTTGAAATTGACTCCATTGTGTTTTATTGTCATGCTTTTTGTTTTCCGCCATACACCGGGATTCACTCAGGTGAACCAGTTCATGCCTGCTACAATTTCATAGTTTATGTTGTTCATGACAAGTCCTTTGATGGACGTTTGTATGCCTTGGAGGTCAATTCTGAAGGGAGTTGTTTTGCCTTTGAGTAGAACTTTTGATTTGTCTGCCATTCTAGCATATTTGAAGTTAGATTTGACAACTGGTATTTTGTACTTAGTTACAAAAGGTTTGCTAACCATAGTGTGCTGTGCACCAGAGTTGAATAAAATTTTATGTGTATGTGATTTGTAAGTGCATGGATAGACAAGAAGTTGTGAGTGATCTTTAATTTTTACGTTCATAAAAATGGAGGATTGCAGGACACAGGGGATGCAAGCAGCAAAGTTCATGCCTTGGTACTTCTTCTTGTTGTGTTGGGGGGAGACAGGGGCACTTAAGCCTGTTCCCCCTCCTCTTTTCCCTGTTCCTCTGTTTTGAGACCTTTGAGGTCAGAGAATGTGGGGTCATATTTGTAGCGGGTTGCTACTTCAGCGTTGTTAACTTTGGCGGTGTCATCCTTCTTGGGACAGGAGCAGTTTGCGCTTTGGCTACAATTGCCGTTGTTACAATTGGAGTTGCTGTTGTTACATTTTGAGTTGCTGTTGTTATGGTTTGTTGTGTTCTGAGGCGCGGCACAGATACACAACAGGGAATCCTAACGTTAGGATTGGATTTGTACTGAGTCTTGGTTAGATGACAGGGAAGGCAAATGTGTTTACCTTGCGGCCTTAGATGAATAATCTCTACTAGGCATGGCTAGAGAGAGGCGCAGAAGTACAGAAGACACAAAGACAAAAATGTGAATAGAACTTAATTTTATTGGTAAAATAGGAAATGGATTATATAGTGGTTAGGAATACCAAAAAACACTACCAGGACAGTAGGATCACTCACCACAAGCATGAGTAGAGCGAGTGAGTTGCGTAGAATCAGGAAACCAAACAATCATATTTCCTGATGCAGAAACCAGTTCATTTTGAGGGTTGAAAGCAAAAGCAAGAGATTTGTCTTTGAAATGGCCCACCAAAGGCAAAATTGAAACATGGTGAATGCCGTTATTCACGACATGGTTGGTATTTTGGCATTTATTGCCATTGGCGTTTTCTCTGCCATTGCCGTTTGAGGAGCAGTTGCCGTTGTGTGCAGCATATTCCATGTTGACGCGTTTTTCAGCGTGCTTGGCTTCAGCAATGAGCGCGGGCATGGAGGTATTTGCTTCTGGGCAGATGAGGGCAGCAACAGAGGGTTTCATTCTGTTGATGAATGATGCTCTGGTGTGTACGTTGTCAGCTTGTTCTGGGTTTTGGATTTTGCAACATATTTCTTCAAATTTGTTGGCGTAGGCTGCAATAGTGGTCTTTTGAAGAAGATCACTGAGCTGTATTGCAATATCCTGAAGAGATTTGGTGACACAGAAATTGTGGGTGATGTCGTTTTTGAACTCTTCCCAGTTTTCAAGCTGGTTGTTGGTTTGTGAGCCAACCCAGGTGGCAAACCAGTTAACTGCAGCCTTGTATAGGCCCTTGCTGGCTTCCTGGACTCATTTCTCATGAGGGATGCGGCTGGCACAGAGTTTAGCGGCTGTGTGGTCTAGCCAGTTGATGATATTTTCTTTGTTTTTACCAAAGAACTTGTCAATACCAATGTATTTGGTTTTGGTCACTTCACCTGTGATAGGTGGTTGTGTGTTTGTTTGTGGTTGAAAAGAGTGACTGTATTGAATTATCTTGGCGCATGCTTTGGGCATGACCAGACCTTCAAATATGGTGCATCCACTAGGAATATCTTTGTCAATGTTGTGGGCGCAGAAGTATGTTTTCCAGGTCTCCTGGGATGTGGCCTGGTTGAGTACGTGGGCGAAGGTGGGTGGGTTCTGTTCAGTCTTTTTCTCTTTCATTGGCGTTGTCAAAAACCGTAGTGCTACCAGTAATAAGGAGCGCCTTTGGGGGGAAGCTTCAAATATAAAAGTAGGAGGAGAAGAAGTAGTTTTATTGGATGATACTTTAGACTTATATAGCTTTAGCTGTGGTGGGGATATTAGTTGGACCAAACCCAGGGGCTGGTCATGTGCTGGATGGGTTTGAATTGTTGGATACCTGGACAGTCATGTGATATTAGTTTGTTGCCATTTCTGGTATGTCAAATGGTATATTGGAAAGGCACCAAATTGGGCAATGACTGGATGTTAGGTGTGATGGCCATAGCCGGAATATTTGTACATCCAGACCCTCGACACTTGATTCGAATCTCTGTTGCTTTATGAGAGATCTTCAAGATCCAGCCAATTCTATCTTCATGCAAGATAACAACACTTCTCAAAGGGCTGATATTATTAAGGAATGTTTTAATCCTAAACAGATTGTTTATTTAGATCTGCCTCCTCAAAGCCCATACTTAAATCCTATTGAATATCTTTAAGACGTCATCAGGTCTAACTTGCCAGAAGACTCCAAACAATCCATAGTGGATCTAAAATTTGGAGTGGCAAAAGCATGGAGGCAATTCCTATGGAAACTGCCAAAAATATTTTCTGTCAGGAAGCCAGGCATAGGTAGAGGCATAGGCAGTTCAGGACCAGGTGCGGCCAAGCCAGCGGGTAAAGCCCACCATAGAATTGGTGCTAACTTGATAATGTAATATAGGAATTGTCTGAGTAAATACCAGGGTCTGGAGTTAGGGACCTTAGTGTCTACTATTCCTTTCAAAGTAATGTAGAGTACTCCAAACAGTTGAGTGGATGTGGTTTCAGCGGCAGTGGAGGGTTCCATTGGGCAGTCCAGTCTTGGGGTTAAGGGCAGAGTCATGGGGACAAAGTATGCTGGAAGATAATTGTACTTGTCTTTGAACAATAAGGCCGACACCTCAATCCTCTTTCATTTGCATCCTATGTATTTGGTTTCTCTATTCCTTTCCAAGGGGTCAGCAATGAGGATGGTTTCCAAGTCATACTCCAAGTAGGCAAGTTGGGCGGTGGCAAGATTTTATGTTCTTGAAGAAGAAGAGTTGTTGTTTTTATTAAAGGTAGTATGCATATTGATATTGGGATATCTGTATAGGAACAGATGTGCTTCCAATTAGTTTGAGAGAAAGAAGAAACTGGCAGAGTTCTGTTGTTACTGGAGCTAAGTAAATGGAAAGGTCTTTGGGATGTGACACCGGCTGTGGTGGTTTGGCAGGATTCTGGAAGTATCAATTATACGATCTTATTGCACTTGACACTACTACTATTTGGTTTAGTAGCAATGTTGATGGTTATTAACTGTCTGCCTTCCAAGTGATCTTGGAAGGGCTTTTTATAGTGTAAAGGTAGCAGCCATACTAGCGTCTAGCTGCAGATAACTCTTACTAGCTAGCCTATCATCCCCAAGCTACTAGTCTCATCCCCAGAGTTGAATTCCAAACCTGAATAAGGTTTTGGAATGAGGTAATATCCAAGGCTGCTAATTTCTCCTCTTCAGCCTGGATATCCCTTGACTTAGTTGAGACCAATTAAGTTGACATCCATAGGGTGGGGTCCCATCTTGTGCTTGGTCTAATGCACAAAACTTGCATGGGTGGTTTTATGTCTCATTTCTCGGTGAAACAGGATGTTTGTAATTTCCCGTCTTTATTCCATAGGGCAGGTATGCATCTATTTTGGGATCCAGAATGCCTAGCATCTAATTATAGAAGCTTCTGGATCAACCCATGACCTGAGACCCAGAATGTCTCAGGTGTCTTCTGGATTGTAAATTAATACAGTCTTGATATAGTTTCTCTGTATTCCGTAATAGAGGTCTTGCATCTGGCTGTGGCCTGTCTATTGTTAGCCCATAGCTTTAGTGATGGGAATATGGATCAGATAACCCTTATAGATCAGGATTTCCTGACAAGCAGGTATTCAGTAAAGTGCACAGGTCCAAAGGGGGCTCCAGGGGGACGGTATAGTGCCTGGGGCGGGTAAGTAGGTTGGTCTCTGAAGGGGGTGGTTGCCTGATTATCTACTTGGCTGGAGTTGAGATGAAATATCACTAAGACTAGATAGTGTAGAATTTGTTTGAACCAAATGGTCATAAAACTTTACTATCAAAAATGACAATGTGGTCATCACACTGCCAGCATTCTTATACCATGTGATTTTGCTTCTTCACTTTTGTGGGCTTCAGGTACATGGGTGGTTTGCCAGCAGGGCATGTATCTTGGCTTAGGGTCTTGAGAGCAGCAGGTCCTGGTTGGGTTTTCTCTGGAAAACAGAAGTGGTAATGCTTAATTTTGCCGCTGTGGTTCACCATGTCACCTGAGCGGGCTAATTGCATTCCCCTTTCTGGACTGGGGACTGGCGGCAGTTGGTGCTTATTGGCAGGGTTAGTAATGGGTCTTGTTCAAGCCACAACTTCTGTGTAGGTCTGGGCCCTCAGTGGTACTGGTTTGGTGGGTCCTGGTTGGGATGGATCTGGAGAACAGAAGTGACAATGCTTTGTTTTGCGGCTGTTGTTCACCATGTCACCTGAGCTGGCCAATTGCAATACTCTTTCTGGACTGGAGACTGGCAACAGCTGGTACTTGTTGACAGGGCTAGTAGTAGGTCTTTTCCTAACCTCCTTTAGGCAGGCCATGTCTCCTTAGTAGGTATGGGCCTTCAGTGGCACCGGTTTGGAGGCAATCTGGCAACCATTCAGGGAATTCTCATTATTTAGCCAGCAGGTTGTGAGGTAAATTACCAATTTGAGTCTGTGACTTGACGGGCCGGCGGGTCCTGGGCCATCCTGGGGGGCCCAATCCGCCTTCAGAAGACTGGGGCTCAACTCTTGAGCTTTCAATACAAGTATTTAAATGTCATTCATGAAATTGTCCACTCAGTGGTGGGATACACCATTTAAAAAGTGCCATCTCAAAAGACACCATCTTGAAAGATTTTTGTAATAGAGGTGGAATTTACATCAGCAAAATTAAAAAAGAGCCTGACAAAGATTATCAAATAGTTAATTTTCACATATTGGCTTATAATACAGCATCTCAAAAAACTTCATCATGAAAATGCTATCACAAATCAAAATAAAAGGTGAGTTATCCAAATAAGGTTGTCAAAACTTGGTGTACACCAGCAGCTTTGACAGAAGGATTGTTAGGGAAGGTTCATACACTCACAATATGCCTTGAAATTTGATAATTTGGAAGACATTGGCCAATCATAGTTGTAACAAACAGTATTTTATTAAGTTCTATATGGATAGGAAAAATGATGACTTCATTGTTATTAGTGAGATTTTTTGACCAAGCAATTATGACAATTAAGGCAGAGCTTGCAGATTAGAATTACAAAAACCAGGTGTCATAAAAGAATAATATAAAAGTTATATATGGAATCATCATTAGAATTATGATTTTTGTGACAAAACTCACCCAAGGATAAGTGGTGCAGCAGTGCTTATCCTTGGGGTAGTTTTATCATAATGTCAAAACTGCAGGCTCAACCCGCCAGCAAGGTTCCAACCAAGCGGGTTTGTGACCTGCAATCCAATTACCTGGTCATTTGAAGCCAGACTAGGAAGTCAACTTGAATTACCAAATCCATCAACATGAACAGACAATGATCCTTATATGGTGGATACCTCAATTTGGCGCTTGACTCACTATCAGGATCAAGCCACCCCCTTCTTCCATCCAGCCGTGTGATCACCAATCTTGTTCCTACTATCCTTGATTCACATGAACTATATAATCATTATCTCTCAATAAATATTATTATCTATCTTCTAAATATTTTCCCCTTGTAACTCTTCTAAAACAGCACAGTTACAACATTGGTAGCACAGGTAGGTTCTCCATCCTACCTTATCTTGAAAAATTCCGCCTGTTGCCCACACACACCGCGGCCAACAAATCCTCAACAGAATTATGTCTGGCCTCCCGCCCAACTGGACGCTGTATACTCCTGGTACCAAGATACCTGATGGTTTTTTCTCTACCAAAACACAGTGATCCCGCTACCCGCCTTCAACGCCCTGTCTGCCCAAGGTTCTTTCAGACGCCTTCCTTGATGCCACAACCAGCTGACAAAACCACCATGCCCGCCTATGTTGCACAAATACTTTGCAGCGCCGCCTTGGAACCCTTTGCTGGGGCCAACAACAACAATGCTGCCGCATGGATCCAGTCCGCCCAAAGCAAGCTGGCTCAGATGGAATGCCCACAGCAATTTTGGATTGTGGAGATTTCCATTTTTCTGACCCACAACGCTGGCACCTGGTGTGACAAGTGGTACAAAGAGCACACTGACAAGAACTAGGACACCTTCAAACAGGACTTCTTGGCGAGATTTGTGCTTAAGGATACAGCGCTCATGATCATACGCCAAGTAAAGAACCTAACCCAGACAGGCACTGTGAAGGAACTTACCTGCGCCTACAAGGAACTCCGTCTCTGTGCCCCATCCGATATGACCTTTGACACCCCAGCAACATACCTCATGTACTATGACGCCCTCAAGTTGCAGGTGATGAGACACGTGAACCTAGACCAGGTTACCAACCTGCAAAGACTGTACCGTGAAGCAGAAAAAGCAGAACAAACATCCAACGCTCTACACAAGGCACAGACTGGGAAACAAGAAAGACCCAAGGACTCCCATCCAAGTGGGAGCTCCTCTCAACCACCTCCTGGAGGCAACGGCAACAACCACAAGCCCATGGGTTCAAATGGGAATGGGAATGGAAATGGAAATTGCGGCCAATCAAATTGTACCCATTTCCGTGTCACCGCCACCCAAGGCAACCAAGACAAGGGAAAAGCCCAAGGAGAGCACTAAGTGAGCCAAGCTCTCCCCACGCAACTCCTGACTTGCCCAACAATGAATACCGACCCAAGGACATGGGCCAATGCCCAATGATCCAAGTGCCCTCAGAAGACCCAGTACTGTACACCATCGCCAGACATCCCAATAAATTGATGTCTTACCCTTTCTGCTTTTGCAGTTGCACAGACTCAGCACTCTTGAACTTGGGCGCAGATCAAACCTTAGTCAACAGCAGCTTTGTGGATAAATTCAAGCTGGCCACTAATCCTTTGCGGATTAAAAACGTGGTCCTGGCTGATGAACATCACATTGCCGTGACAAAAGAGACTGCCCCCTTCTCTGTCATGCTTGAGAACCTTCACTCCACCATCCAAGGTTCCATCATTGACTTCCCTAAGTTTGACATTGTACTGGGTCTAGACTGGTTACAGAAAAACAACCCCCACGTGGACTGGGCGACCTCAGTGTTGACCATCAAGCGTGAAGGTGTCAACCACCAAATCTACCCAGACTCTGTAGACCAACTCCTATGAGACCATGTCTTTGTACGCATTACAGAGACCCAGGACAAGAAAGAAAGCTTGATAGCAATTTACTGGGACTCCTGCCATTATAAATCATACACTTCAAGGACCATCAGGACACCTCCACATCACAAGATTGCAACATTGTGGCCTGGCACCCAGAAATCTTCAGGGAGGCATTACCTGGGCTTCCCCCTGAGAAACACATTCAACACTCTATTCAACTCAAGGGGGATGTACCCAAGGCACACCCCATTTACAGGCTGACCCCAAACAAGGACAACGCCCTGCGCGCCTATCTCAAGGAGGCATTGGAAAAAGGACTTATCTGCCCCTCACAGTCTTCCTTTGGGGCCGCCGTATTCTTTATGGCTAAAAAGGATGGTACCTTACACCTGATCACAGATTATTGCGCCCTAAACAAAGTCACCCTTAAGAATTGTTACCCATTACCACTAATTGACAATCTCTTTGACGCCTTGGGAGGGGCCTCCGTCTTCTCCAAGATTGATCTAACTGCAGGCTACAACCAGATTTGCATCAAGGAGGAAGACATCCCCAAGACAGCCTTCCGCACTAAGTACAGTTCCTACAAATGCGTGGTACTCAACTTTGGCATGACCAATGCCCCGTCCACCTTTGTAACCTTCATGAACAAAGTGTTTGCGCCACACATAGACAAACATGCACTAGTGTACCTAGACAATATTATTGTCTACAGCCCCTTGGTGGAACAGCACCACAAAGACCTGGAGGAAGTCTTTGCAACCCTGGCACAACACAAACTGTTGGCCAAGCCCTCCAAGTGTCAGTTCTTCCGAGAGCAACTACCCTTCTTGGGACATATAGTCTCAAAAGATGGCATCAAACCTGACAGTCAGAAGATACAAACCATCTACAAAATGCCACCTCCCAAGGAAAAATCAGAACTATACACTTTCTTGGTAATGGTGGCCTATGTACAATGCTTCATACCCAACTGCAGCGTTTTGACTGCCCCCTTATCCACTATAACAGGCGCCAAGTCCAAGCTTGTGTGGACCCCCCAATGTGACCTCTGTTTTAGACGTCTCAAGAAAAAGCTCACGACAGCGCCCATCTTGCAATACCCCAAACAAGACAGAGAATACCAGATGGAAACTGATGCTTTAGATGCATCCATTGGGGGGTACTACAAATTAAGAATAGTGATGGTGATTTCCTGCCTGTAGCCTACAAGTTGCGCAAACTGACAGATGATGAGTGTTGCTACCCAATCCATGACAAAGAACTGTTGGTCATTGTACACTGCCTAGTCAAATGGCGCTGTTACCTGGAACGGCAGGAAGAATTCACAGCACTAACCAATCATAAGTTGCTCATCTATTTCAAGACACAAGCAAACCTGTCACGCCGCCAAGCGTGGTGGATGGAAATCTTAGAAAGGTTTAACATGCTCATCCAATATAAGCCCGGGGCCAAACTTGCCATGGCAGACGCCCTGTCCCGCCTGTATGTCCGCGCTTCTAGGGGAGAGAATGGGCTCAACCCAGACTGGCCTCTCCTAGTGCTCCATACAAAAGACAAAGGGTTCCCTGTAGGCACAACCAATATCACCAAAGAAACGGTCATCAAGAATGAGCACCTCTTCGCTGACGTATATGAGACTCCTCACAGAAAAATGTCAGATGACACAACCATTCCCTACATTCCCACACATCAACAAGTCAATACCATTCTTTGCTACCAAAGGGATCTCGAACATACTAAGAGCCAAAATCTATACAAATTCCTAAAACATAAAGCCTGGTGGCCAACCCTATACCGCAATGTCCAAGAAGTGTTAGAACAGTGTGAGGTCTGCAAAAAGTTTGCCAAGAGCAAAACTCTGCCCAAGTCTGTACTCCCCATTCAAACCCAACTACCGTTCAAGGTATGGGCTCTTGACATTGTGGGCCCCATGCTGGGAAAACACAACAACAAAAAATACATCATCACAGCCATTGATTTTGCGACAAGGTGGCCAGTAGCCCAAGCGGTGAAAACGCACACCAGTAATGACGTCTGACAATTCATTGGCAAGGAAATAATCAGCAGGTTTGGAAAGCCAGAACTCCTGATAACCAATGGGGGCAAAGAATTGACCTCCAAAGACACCAATGTGTACCTCACCAAGAATGGGGTCAAACACACCGTCACAACACCATACCATCCACAGGCCAATGAACACATAGAGCGGCTTAATGGTAGCCTTGTGCAAGCCCTAGCCAAACTCACCGCCAGGAGACCTGAAGACTGGTATAAGCAGCTACCAACTGCATTACTTGTGTGCCAAACCCAAGTGAACAGATCCACTGGAAAAAGCCCGTTTGAACTGGTATACGGCACACAGCCAAATATCATTCAAGCATTGACAGAACCTAAATTGGAAATTCCAAGTCAAGTCCCCCCTCGCTCAGATCCTCAAGTAGTAGAGGCCAACAGCAAACAAGCAGCCAAAGAAAAGGAACGCTTACAAAAGACCTTTGTGCCCATCTTCCAGAGACATGAAGCCGGGGACAAAGTCTGGGTCATGAATGTTGACAAAAGCAAACTACAACCTGAAAAAGTAGGGCCAGCAATCATTCTAAAGGTAAATGACAATAACACTTACCTCATGCAAGGGCTCAGTAAACGCAAGCAGGACAAGACCTTACACCATGACTGCCTACAACCCTGCAAAGCAAGACAGAAACAATGAGAAACCGCCCTGCCCGCCACCAAACAACAACTGGTACAATATGGCGCCCAGGCTCCCAATAACCTCCCTGACAACCTGCCTCCAGAGGAGGCTGACCTTCAGCCGGGGGGTGTCAAAACCGCAGGCTTGACCTGCCAGCAAGGTTCCAACCAAGCAGGTTTGTGACCCGCAATCCGATTACCCGGTCACTTGAAGCCAGACTAGGAAGTCAACTCAAATTATCAAATCCATCAACATGAACAGACAATGATCCTTATACAGTGGATACCTCAATTTGGCGCTTGACTCATAATCAGGATCAAGCCACCCCCTTCTTTCATCCAGCCGTGTGATCACCAATCTTGTTCCTACTATCCTTGATTCACATGAACTATATAATCATTATCTCTCAACAAAGATTATTATCTATCTTCTAAATATTTTTCCTCATGTAACTCTGCTAAAACAGCACAGTTACAACAATAATAATCATAATTATAATGTTGATCCCATATATAATTTATATATTATTCTTTTATGATGCTAGTTGCTGTAATTATGATATGTGGGCTCTGTCTTATTTACCATAATTGCTTGGTCAAAAAATCCTGACAAAGGTTTTTCAAGTATTAAATCCCTTATACCCTAAAATACACCATCACAAAAGACACCATCTGGAATCAAATAAATATTCTACTTTTTTGTGGTAAATATCAGTCCTTCCCTTACTATCTAGGAATAAATTATGATATTAATTTAAAATCCCACATAATAGATCAACCCAAATTAACACCACTTTGCTAGTATTATCTTCATGTAATGCAACCATTCAAAAAACAGTTTTCAAATACTAATTGTATTCCTTTTCATCAAAGAGATGTTGATATTTGGATTTCAACAATGAAATTTTTTACAATGATTTTATACATAAAAGGCTGCATTTACGCAATTGCAAAACACCTCACTACAAATCTACTAGGATTATAAGTGCCTAATAGAAGTGGTGCCCACTAATGTGGCACCAAGAACTAACCTGTTTTTACATATGGCATCATAGGACGCTATATAGAACTTGCCATTGTGAATCAACTATTTCTGATTTTAAAAAGTAAAATTTGACACCAACTTTCACTTCATATAAAATGTAAGAAAACCTCTGGAAATTTACATATATGTACTGTAGATTCAGAACCTACAGGTAAAAATTTGGTATTATCAAATTTTTCTGTGTGAACTCACCAACTTAATGAAATATTTTTCATCTTTTTATATAAACAAGTAAGCTGTTCTGGGATGAAAATTACTCCATCAAAAGGTGAGTTCACACAAAAGAATTCAACAATCCCGCATTTTTACCTTTAGGTTCTGAATTTACAGTATTTTTTGTTCTCCTCTAAACAACTGGGTACTTTTTAACCACAGTTGTATGAGCTAGCTTTAAAGGAAATTCAAGATTTAATCTTTGGACAGTTGAGGTAACTCCACTGTGGATTTATTAATTTAAAATAAAAAATATGCAAAATCTTTATGTTTTTCCTAACAACATCTCGGAAACAGCATCTCAAATACAGTATCTAGAAATTCATTTGCGGCCAAAAACCTTAAAGTTTTGCATACTTTAGCTGCTAATAAAAGAATATATTTAGATAAAAAATTCTGTTTTTTGATATGATATATTTTGAGGTTTTTTCTACAAGAGTATGTAAAAATATTTATACTTTTATATTGAAATCATTCTCATTTTTCACTTTGAAAATTGCCCCCAAGTTTGTACTTTTCTGATACTAATTCACCCTTAGATGCCTCCCAAGTCTATTTACAAAGCTACTACCAAGGCTCCCAAGAACAAGGCTACTCCCACCAAAGCCAGAAAGCCCAATACTGACCCATATAAGCAGCCTCCAAAGGAAAAAACATCTTCCAAGACCCTCACACCTTCCCCTGAGCCTGAGGCTGACAGCCCTACCCCTCTTAACTCTCTCTTTTTCTACCCCCCATCTGATCCCCAGGAGAAGCACTTCAACTCCAATGAAGAAGATGAGCGTGAATGGGGCTCTTAAAACAACTCTGTAAGGTCTCATAGTTTGTGGTAGATGATTGTAAACTAAAGCTTTAATACCATTTATACTTATGTTGGTCAAATACAAAAAGGTAGGTAAGATTTGTAGTAACAACTGGACCAGGGCTTCTAGAAGCTTGTAGGAAGTAAAATAAGGGCTGAGGCAATTGATTAATCTTAAGAAAATAAAGTAGAATCCAGTCTTAATGACTGAAGACTTGGTCAAAAAATAAATTTCTAAATCAGGGAATTGCTCACCACTAGTTGAAGAATTAAAACTATCAATAATTAAATTGTGTGTTTATTATAGAAATTACCTAACTGATGAAATAGAAAATCAAAAGGAATCATAAGATCAAAAGTAAAAGTTAAAACTAGATTGGAAAAGAAAACACAAGCCACAAAACCTAACAAGTACCTTTTTTGAGGTGCAAATCAAACAATCTCAACTTAATGTTAAGATTGGAAGACCAAGCCTTTTTATTTAGCTTGGTAGTGAGGTGCAGAATTGAGGTGAATAATTTAAACCAAGATTGGTTAATGATATAGTGAGGAGAACAGAAAAACTGAAGCACATGTCTTTGTGGTTTAAACTTAATAAGTTAACACCAAGTAAAGGAGAAATGGCAGGGAACAGTGACTGTTTAGCAGGAGGTAGTAAAAGCGAAGGCAAAAGGCAGGAGAGCGGGGGAAACCTGATCTGAAGATGCTGGCGTAAGCGGTAGAGCAAAAAGGTAATTTAACTTTGGACTTGAGTTCTTAACTAATTGTTTTAAGGTCTGTGGTTCAAAAATTGTCCAGGACAAACAAGGTAAGCTTTGAACTTTAAATTAACTGTTAAAATAGAAGGAATATTGCCAGATTGAAAAGGATAATGATAGGGGATATGTGCGAAATAAAATATGAGCCAAGAAATAACCCAATTCTTTTCAGAATTAAATAATGAAATCTGAGTAGATACTAGCAGCTAAAATTAGAAAGGAGGATCCTGACAAACTCTGATGGACATAGATCAGCTTTCTCAGTGAAAGATCACATCCTATAGTGGGACTTACATACAGTTGTCAATATCTTCAATGTCAATGGGCAGTTTAAAGTCCCTGGCGTATTCCCTGACTCCTTCCTTATTATGATCAAGAAGGGGGTGCTGGCTTTGTAAAGGATGGTTTTCTTTTCACTTGCAACAATCAAAAAAACATGGTGAATCATCACTACTGCTGAGATAATCTAGGTTGCCCTGTGTGTTTAACAACAATTGGATTCATACAGGTTAATGAGCTCACCATTGAGCATGCCTGTTTGGGCTCTGATGAGATATTATATTATCTCATGTGCCAGTACCTAAGCCAATTCATTCCATTCAAAAAGAATATGCATTCCTCTGAGCTGGTCACTCATGCCCTCCTCCACCTGAATGAGAATCAGAGAGAGGAGGTTGGGGATAAGACCAAAATCCAACAATATGTCATCAACCAACGCTCAATTGAAGAAAATATTGGTGTCAGCGCCAGGAATATCAATGATCTTGTGCTAAAAAAAATCAGAAACCCACCTTGCTTGATAAAAACTTTCTCTTGCATGATGATGGCCAAGGAGCACCCAACCAAACTTTGTGTTTTTAATTCAAGAGGATCTCACATGCCTCCTAAAATGTGACACCTGGTTTGATAATGGAATATTTTCATCTTGCCCAAAGCTATTTTATCAGCTTTGGATTATTCATGACCAGGTAAATGTTCATACTTTTCCCTTTGTGTTCTTCTTCCTCCTTAATAAAATGGAGGTACTTATACCCACACTCTTACCATCCTCAAGAAAAAGTTGGATGTCATCTTTCCCATGCTTGATGATAAGCCAGCTGAGAAGAGGGGTTGCAAGAAGAAGAAGGCCAATCAAGAGGCCACCCAGGAACAGACCATAACCAAAAAGGCCTCAGAGTCACTTCCCTACCATACATCTATGATGATTTTTTTGAGGCAGCACAGGCCAACTGCTTCATCAAAGCCTTTAAGAGCAGGAGCTAAGGCTGCTTCTTTCATTAATGCCAGGCTCTCTGTAAGAACCTGATGAAAAACCCTGCCCTCAACAGACTGGTATATAAGAATGGAATTAAAGAGGCCAAAAATATTTCCAATCTCTTTATTTAGCTGCCCTGGCCATGTTCAGAAAGGGAGAAGTCAACATTTTTATAACAAGCTGCTTAAGGACAAGTACATTGTAGATCACTGAGAAGTATTTTCTCCCCTTATCCAGTACTTTGAGCACCAGTGGGTGGGTGTGTTCTGGGATCATCACTGCATCTGCAAGGGTGGTGACTTCATCTGCTGGAACTTCTATAAGCAGGTTGAAGAAGGCCTTGCCAAGACCACCTCATTACTTGAAGGTTGGCACAATTAATTTTACTGCCTGGTTAAGGTAAAGAAGACCAGGTTTAATATAATTATTAACAAGCTGAAGATTTAGTATGCCCATGGGGACCAGCTATGGAAGACTTAGGACTTTTTCAATAACAGCTGCAGTTGTATCAAAGCCTGTTCTCAATCATCACCAAAAAATACTATTTCCCAATGATATAAAATATATAGCTCAAATTGAGACAATAGTTTTATTTATGATCCTAAACAGGAGGAGATTGAATTGCTTGAAATAATAGAACTGTGAGGGTTTTTATACCCAATTCTAGGAAAAGGAGATGCTAGGGAAATTATGTTCAAGCGAGATTAACTCATAACTTTGAATCAGAAATATATTTTCAGGAGTAAGATTCTAAAAGCTGGAATTGAGGGCTTTTGGCTGACACAAGTTTGGGCTGAAATGAGCCAGTATTTGCGGAAATATAGGCAACCAAAGATGGTAAAGGAGAAACAAACAAACAGAAGTATTGGCATAAATATCACCAAAATAGGATATATCAGTTGAGACTTAAATTCTCAGTCCTGACAAGCTATACCCCCAGGCCATCAAAAGCAAAGCTGTTGTATCCAAGCAATCTGACTAGCAGGTCAAGTTTGTAATTGTTACTAAAGAGGGTTTGGCCTATTACACCAGAGAAGGCTGTCTTACCCATCTCAAAGGCATTGTCAAGGCTCTTGGGGCTAAAGCCTGATTAATTTCTCTTCCATTAAATACTTTAATTCTGAATATTTAATTTTGCTTTATTTTTAGTATATAGATGTAAAAATAGGAACAAAGTTCAATATGGAAATATCACTGTTTTAGGGTGTGTTGGCTTTGGGGCTTTGCACACTATAGTTGCTACAGCTAACACCACATTTTTATTGTAGATTTGGTATTCTTGGATGATTTTTGAGTCTAGCCATATGTTTTCTGTATTATGTTTAATGTGTATATTTATGTTTAATATATGAACAACTTTTAATGTGGAAATATCACAGTTTTGGGGTGTGTTGGCTTTGGAGCTTTGTGAATTATAGTTGCTACTAGCTGATCTCACATTTTTATTGCAGATTTGAAATCCTTGAATAATTTGGGTCTATCTATGTATTTTGTATATTATTTTTTAAATTTTTTGGGCCTTTATTGATATTTAAAGTTATAGGGCACAGTTTAGCCAGAAACTTGATATAGGGCTTCTATATGGTCTGCTTCTATATGGCGTTTTGGACTCATTTTCTAGATGGTGTCTTTTTAGATATTGTTTTCTAGATAGCGTTTTTCTAGATAGTATATAACACCTCCCCAAGTGGTTATCTTGGGCATCTATAGAGTAAATAACTCCACTTCCCAGGCACTGCTCTAATCCATTGGGTTGAGCAGCTTCTTCTCTGAACAGCTATCCCGCCATTGGTCTCAGGCCCCTATGCTTGAATGGTCCAGTAGAGCTCTTCCCTAAAACCACCCATAAGACATAGACAGAGAAACTTACAGCCCCTTTGAGGAGAATTAACCCAGCTGTATTCCTACCCCAGCTGATATCAGGATTTCAATGCTACTTCAGCACTCCCTCATCCCAGGGGCCACCAACTTTATTGTCACCCCAGCTGGTCTTTGGAAGTTCAATGCTACTACAACATTCACTCCTTCCAAAAGAGCCTCAGCTATATTATCACTCCAGCTGATCAAAGGATGCCTATACTGTCTTGGCATAACCATCCCAGGTTACTCACTTTATCCTTCTTAAGCACTGATAAAGGGCTACCCTACTAGCCCCCAGGACATAAAGAGCAAACAAACTAATAAACAACTATTTACCTCTCTTGTAATAGAGGGGTGCCAAACTAACTAAGTTTGGCTCCCATCTCAGGGGAAAGATCCACCAGGATACCATCCAGTGCAACACTGGGATGGCCACTCAAACCGGAGTCCAGAGAGGATGTGGGGGACAGTTGAGGGAAGTAGGAGTTGAACCCCATTAAAGCCATCCCTGCAAGCAGCCAGGGGATACACTGGGTGCTTTGACCATGAGGACTAGGTGCAGGCCAAGAAATGGGTTAGGGGTCTTCTTCTGGGAGTGCAGATGAGGGGAGGTCCTCTTCATGCAAGGATGTGGGTGTCAAGTCAAGAAGAGACAGATCCAAGTTGCCACAAGTGAGACTCTTCACCAAATGTTGACCAGAGATAAGGAGGTCTTGTGCCCAACTGAAAAGGTCTTCCACAAGATGCAGAAGCTGAGAGGAACTGTTGCTCACTCTGAGCACAGAGGAGAAAATCTGTCCCCAGAGATCAGGAGAAGTAGACCAGATGAATAATAGGACCGGAGACAATGTAAATACAACAAACTTACAGATGTGGATCAACCTTTTGTAGGGGGCAAAAATGGAGATATATTTTAAAAACTTCAAGAGCCAGGGACAAAAACCACACCAGAAGAAAGAGGGGAATTTTCTATGTCTGGGGGGCTAGGAGAGCAGCCAGGAGCCTTTGAAATTAAGATATGGGCCAAGGCGTAGCTGTCAATGAAGGTATAGAAGGGCTGGGAGCAAGGCAAAAGCAAAACTGAATTAATATAGGTAAATATTCTATTTCTAATACTAATATTTATGGTTTGAGTTAAAAACCAAAAGCAAAAGCGGTAAGGCTTATTGTTAGTATTAACACTAACTGTAGGCACTTCAAAGGGAACAACGGGATCAAGACAACAACAACTAAGGTAAGGGATAGTAGCCACCTTTACTAACAAACTTTAGGAGAATAGAGGACCAGAAAAAGGGCCTCAAAAACCAAAATTTTAAAGATCAAAGATGAACTGAAAAGTTTAAAACTTTTAATGAATAGAATGAGCAAGCAGGGGGCTGAAAGTCCCCTGTCTTGCTATAAGGGTAGAGTTTTAGGATTCAAAGGTCACCTGACCCAAGGCGCAGATTTGATTGGCCATAGAAGAAATTTTCCAGAGGAGAATCCAGTGAGTTTGGAGGTTTCCCAATAATTTCCGGCTTCAACCCTGATTGACTGGTGCCTTTGGAATGGTTCAGGGCAGCATTTAATCCAGTTAGAGTGAAATCAGTCAATTTAGCAGAAGCTCGACCTGATTGGTTACCCTTCATTTGTTTTAAGTGGGGATAAAACCAAGCCAACAAGTAGTCCAAATTGATCAGGGATTCCTCTCATGTAGGGATACAAATCAAAATCATTAGTGGTTGTCACCTGGGAAGGATACGCTAATACAAATCTCTCATCAACTGTGTGGGCTAAATTCTCAAGGGAATTAAGGGGCTTAGCTGGCTTCTGAGCAGATTTCCTGGTACAACAATGAAAGATTGTCCTATCCAAGGCTAAAGGGGGGAGTGACTTTACATCTCTCTAGGCAATTTCCCTTTATTTGGCCAACTTATATCCTTGCCTAAAAAATAGCCTCTCATGTGGATCATCACAGGACTGGTGATGTAATACCCTAGCATGTGAGGTATCATTTTAGCAAAGTGGGGGGCAGGTTGGCGGATTGGAATCCAGTGAAAGCTGTGATGATTGGGTATACTGTCATGAGCCAGAAAAACACCTTAGCATGCATGTTAAAACAATCAAAGTTTCCAGTGGAGAATATAAGAGATAGTATACTGTATTATATACAGTGAAAACATTGTCAATCTGGATGACATCAGGAGAGGCCAAGAGTGTACCGTGAAAGAGGATAGTTGTGGAGGTGCCTTGTAGTACATTTCTTTGGTGGCTTCTGGCATGGGCTCAAACTGGGCAAAGGTTTGCTCCTGGCCCCTAATCCTGAGGCAGGGTGTGATTACAGCTGAGAAGATAAGGTGATTCATCCTTGTCCTGGAAAGAAGATGTTCAATACTCTATCCTTTACTTTCTGTGTTGTAAGTAAAGTGTTTTATGTGATATCAGATTAAGAAGTATTCTATCAATGATAGCATAACCTATCAATAAGAGGTTGATTTTATTATATACTTGTCTTGGGGTGGGCAAAGACAGGAATAAAGCAAGGGACTAGGGTGCCCAATAATTTAGTTTGACAGTGAATTTCTTTACTGGGATGGTAGTGAAGAATTTCTGGCACCAATGTTTGGCTCCTGGGAACTGAGGATTATGAAATTCCCATTTTGGTACCTCATTGGGGTGTTCCTAAATTTTGCATTTTTTGCATTTTAGAGACCCCATTTGAGAAAATTCCCAATTTGGTGGGTCCCAGGCTGGCTCAGATGCAGTTGGCTAGACAGTGGGTGACAGTGCTGGACTGTCTGGCAGGGATGTGGGCTGGCTGGTGTGCAGGCCGTGAAGGCCTGACAGTTGGGTGTTCAGTTGCCTGGCTGGCTGGGTGGCTAGGTGGTAGAGCCTGGTGTGGTCAAGTTTTGGATTTTGAAATCCATTTTAATCCAAAATGATCCTATTGGATCTGGGCAGCAGTTTCTCCAATAAGGGGGAACTGATGCTCATATTTTTGTTTTGTTGTATTGTATTTATATATAAAGTTAACATTTTTAGGTTTAATGTCAGGAATATTCCTGACAGGTGGACACTATGGTACCTACCATTGTTGATGTTGGGACTCTTCCTCTCTTGTTATTCAAGTTGGTGTCAATCCAATGATGGGCACTGACTTCCGTCTCACAGTCCAGTTCTGCCCCAGATTGTAATGAACCTGTCCACAGGACTTGGTATTCTGACAATTGCAGTCATTAAAGTATTTTCTGTATGGAAGTTTTTATTAAGTAATCTCTTTTTACGCTTTAAGTGGATCACTTAGATATATTTTAGCCCTGAATTTAATTTATTTATAACAAATATTTTTAGGATATTTTTAAATGTGGCTTCCAAAATTTTATTGAAATTTAATATACAGTAATTTTCAAACCTATTGAGATAAACGAAAAATCTCAGTCTAAAAACAAAAACAATTCAGTCTAAAAGCGAAATCAAAGCGGATCCAAATCTATTGTAATTTGATATAAATTCCTTGATTTTTGATTTCATATTTAGACGGAGTTGTTTTTGTTTTTAGACTGTAATTTTTTGTTTATCCCAACAGGTTTGAAAACTACTGTACCATGCTTCGACCAAGCCTCAGGCAGCCACAACCAGTTTCTGGCTCTGGGTCACTTCTTTGAAAAAAATCTATTTTAAACTGTTTAGGTATATAGTGATTATGTCTAGCTATAGCGGCTCAGAGCCATAGGCTAGCCATGGCTGGGCCGAAGCATTCTTAATCATGCTTTGGTACATTGTTTGGCTGTATAATTTGGGATGGCGTAAGCTTGAGATTGCGTAATTGGGAATGATAGCATGCTTTTTATCTAGATTCATCAATGTTTTCTTCTCACATGTAGCTGGATGGAGTGACGCGATAGTATTGCTTAATTTAAAATCCTCAAATGTTTAAAAGATTTCTTAGGTTTTAGATGAGAAAGTTTATTGAATTCATTAATAATAAGGAACATCAGCTGGGAATGTGGCTCAATTACTCTGTTATAGTATACAAGCAGTACTGATGAACTTCTCGTTGCCGTCCAAAATCATCGATGCAAAGACTTCATTTGGAAGAACCGATTTAATGGTTCTGGTATCATCTCCAAACTCTAAAGAGGTTCCGTCGGTTCCTTTGCAGATGGAGATAACCCTTTCCTTGAATGCACCAAACTGTGCAATGGACTCGGGATCGTCGTTGAAGGTGGTTGTGCAGGAAGGATTATTTTCTCCATCGTAGATTTTACAGACCCTGTCGTCTACTTCAGCAGGAGCAGATGCCACTACAAAGACAAAAGCAATCAGACCAAATACACCGTACATTTCAAAAGTGACGAACTGAATTAATGTTATAAACTTATTAGACTCTTACAAGTCCCAGAGTGTTGTGATGAGCTATATATAACCTTATGAATAGACAAGGGGATCAAGTGGGGGTTTATGAATCCAGCGGCTCTTTGATTCCGTCTGGAATAAGCTGTGGCTCAAATCAAGCTGCCCATTCTAAAATATTATTTATTGTTAACTCGAAAGGCATTTGCCACTTTACCCAGGTAGTGTACGATTGATCCGCTTTTTTAGTGAATGCCCTAATCGTATCCCAAACACGTTTGAGGCTGGCTTTACATAAATATAAGCTCTAAATCAAAATCGATATTTGGACTGCTTGGAGGGGCTGAACATCCGGAAAATCACAGCCGAATTTGAGAAATATATGGTTTATTGTGAATTTAAATTTTTAAACTAACTTTACTAAATCAGAAGCGATGGTAGCGTAATGACGATTTACAAATATCAAATATTCAGCCTACAGGAGAACAGGTACAGTCAAACCATCTGTAGCATTAACACCAGTTAGGTGGAACTCAAGGCAACAACAGCTAAAGAAACCAAAACTAGAATAAAAAGCAAGTTACAGAATAAAGAGTTGTTTATTTATCAGGAGACAGGCACTATTTAAAACTCACTGTTAAGTGTTATCTTTTATCAGCTATTGAGCTGATAGTGAGATTGTCACATCAGTAGAAAAGAACTGTGGCTTAAGGGAATTGTGGATAGGGGTCAATTGATGCTTTTTGTCATAATTGGATTGTTTAGCCGGTCCATGCTGAAAACTCCAACTACTGGTAAGGTCTAATGAATAACTTATTACACAACTGGGGGTCAATTTAATGTTTCTGTTGACATTGGATTGTCTGACAGGTCCATGTAGTAAATTCCAACTATGGGCAAGGTCTAACAAATAACAGTAAGATAGAAGTAGTGTCAGGATTGACAATTTTCCCCCTCAAAACCCAGGGCCAAGAGCAAGATTTAAACTCTGAACCTGACCACTCTCGGGCCAGCCACCCGTGTTTTTCTGGGATCAAGCCCCCCAAGCTGAGGCCAAGCCTAATTTCCAAAATGAGAACACCAGCAAAAATTAAGAGCTACAGCACCTGAGGAAGGGCCCAAAAACTTGCCTAATGAAGGTAGAGAAATTCCTACTGTTAACTTCACTAGCATGAAGTCTATGCAAGTAGCCAATCAAGACCCACTACCAGAGGAAAATGCAGGCTTAAGGCCTGCCTCCATGACCATGGCTCGAGAACAGAAGGGCCGAGTGAACCTTCCTGAGATTTCAACCAAAGAGCGGGCCTTTAGCAGCAGTGCCATTTTGCCGCTCCAGAACCCAAGCGCCCTGGCCACCTGACCTCAGATCCCCTAATCTTATGGTAAACCCCAAATGGAAAAATTTAAGTTTGGTGGCGGAGTACTATATAGACCCAGAGACCCTGTGCTAAGACTTTATTGCCATTTTTAAATAAAAGGTTATGAGCCATTGGTTTCCCTAATCATTACCCTATTTTATTCTTGCCATTTATCAGTTTAGCTCAAGATTTTCCAGACCTCCTGCCCCTCTACTGCAGTTTATTGTCCACCTGGTGTTCTCTTTGGTCCCGTCCACTTTACAGAATACCCTTTGAAGCCCAAATACAAGGAATTTACCCTTGAGATATACTTTAACAAGATCCCCTGGCCCAGTCAAATTTTTGAGTAAGATACAACAGACAAGGCCCTTGGCATTACACCAAGTCCTGCCTATTCAGAGACAAGTACAACTTTCTGTCCGTATATCAACTGGATATGAAACCTCCAATTACCCCAAAACCAATGCCTGCATCTGCACCTGAAATTCCTTTGGATCACACAAATAAGCTTTTTGGAATTGTGTATATCACCCTCTCTGAGGTGATTGACACTATAATTACGGCTGCCATCCCATGGTCCTGGGTGGGAAAGTCCTTCTCATACCTCTTTAAGTTAGCTTCAATCTTGTGGTTGTCTCTGCCCGCAAAACCTGCAGCCTGTGTGATCCTTGAAAATGACAGGCCGGCTGCCCAAGCTTGGATCCCTGACAAGCAGGGCTAAACAAAAGTTCCCAGAATTGAACCTGGGACTCATGGGGCCAAGTTATTGTGAATTTAAACATGGCATCTCATTTTTAATAAGTCAAATATCAATACTAAAGTAAAGCTCAATTTTTAAAACAATACATTTAAACACATGGTGTCCTAATTTAAAGGAATATTGAGAGCTTTAGGAACATAGATACTAAAGCAAACCTCAATTTTTGAAACAATACTGTCAAAAAAAATGATACCCTAGTTTAAAAGAAAGTCAAGAGTGTCATGGTTGTAACTGTTGTTGTTAGTTCCCAAATTGTGTTCCCTTTACTATATCTGTTGACAGAATAGTAAACACCTAAACTAAGACAGAAAAATTGGTTAAATGGCAAAAACTGCTCTTTATTTTCATATAAACCAAGTATATATATTAGATAAAGAAAGGGGTTGTCAATATATAGGATGGGGTAAAAGGACCAATGGGATTAGAGACTGTGAATTCTAGACAATCACAAGAGTCATAAAGGAGAAATCCTTATATGTTCAGCCAATGATAGTTGTGAGATTAGACTAATTGATCACAAACAATCAGGCTAATCATTGCACACAGATCTTATCAGTTATGCATTGTATTATCACTTGATTATCATTCTATTAAGTGTAGGAGTTATACACTGTGTAACCACTAGTTTATTATAATTGATATGACTATTATATGGCCTATAATTTTCTGCATGCAGTAAATACCATTGATTACACAGTGTGTAATCAATAGGTGATCAGTTGTATTACATCTACTATATCTCACGGGATATTGGATCACCTCAGCCCCACCCCAGCCTAAGAAGCGCATATACACATATCAAACTAATGAAGGCGTGAAAGGCTATGGAATACCAATTTCACAACAACATTACACAGTGGATGATTATTGGTTTAATATCAGATCAAGTCAGCTATTATACTGTGTATAATCTTCAACTCAGCCTGTAGCATTAATAAGTAGAAGGTATATCATCCAAAAAAGAATCACTGAATAAATCCTAAGATTAATGCCAACATTTCTATTCTCATAGACACAGAGACAAGGTTTTGAATATACCTGAGTGTCAACCAACTACAAGTGTGATGCCTTAGTGCCATAAGAGGTGTGTAAAGGCGCAGCCAATTGATAATTGCCATTAGGCTAGCTCAAGAAGAGTGTAGGCTATAGCTGTAGCCATGTGCATCTTGAGAAGGCCAGTAGCAACACACGTGCCAAGGACAGCTAATCAGGATAAGCTTAGCTAGTAAGAATAGACCTATTGTGAAGGTAGCCACTGAGAACTTTCTAAAAGGACAATAACAAAGGTTTTTGCAGTATATATAGATACAGACACCTGAAGGATGATAAAAAGTTCTTAGTTACACCTGGAAAGATTGCAGCTGCTGGCTAGATTGTACTTCAGTTTCAATAAACACAATTATCTGCAAGGTTTTATTCCACTGTTGACTGTAGTGCTCCTTGTATAAGACAGTTAGAGAACATTGGCAAGGCTAAAATCTTTATGTAGCTTTGAAAAAAAGCAATATCCACCATTGCTTCATATTCCCTTTCAGGAAAGTAATTCTCTAAGTCATTCCCCCACTTATCATTAAATTGGTGGCATACTTATCAAACCACCCATCTAATACAGGGATCAAATCTTTTGGTTACTAATCAGAACACTACTTAGACAAGCCCCATTATTATCATGATGTACATGGACAACATGTGGCTTTCCATGATACTATATAACCCTCAATATTCATAGCATAGAATCTTGTATAGCAATCAAACAACTTATTAATCCCTTACAGATAACTTTCATCCTAGCTTCTTTTTGTAGTCCTCATCAGTCAACACCTCAGAATAACACAATAAATCTCCACAATTGAATCAAACTAGACTTGAATCACATTAGTGACCTATAATTTATGTCATCAGAAGCAAGAATTCCTAATTTATTACAACTTTCTTACTTATCCAAGTGGTTAGCTTGAGCTTTCAGGTGCAAATTAACCAACTTCATTCCCCAGAAGCCTCCAAATCATTAAGTTCTTCAGCTTGTTTTCTAGATAGCCACCCTAATTATGATTCTGGGCATCTATATGCTTGCTCAGCATTTTTAATATCTCCTTAAAGCTACCTGTAAGTCATAGGAAGAGAAATTTTACCTCCATCCTAGGTCAAGTTACCCAACTGTATTCTCATCCCAGTTGTGATCAGGATTTTAGTGCTACCTCAGCATTTACATTCCATGGTACACAACTTCTCTATCCTTCCAAAGCACTAGCAAGAGGCCACCTTACTAGCACCACAAAACAAAAACTAAACCCCAACTACCTCAGTTGAGAAAACCCCTAGCTACCACAGCTGGCCAAATAAACAAAACTATAAAGATTTACCTCTCTCAGGCAACCATTCTATACTTTTCAAAATCAGCCCACACCAGTAAAAAAGCTCAACATTTGGATCATCAAAAAGGCTGTGACATTTTTTAACACCTTCTACCCCTTCAAAGTTCTATAAAACTCTTACTTTTCATCATGATCTTGGTCACCATTGCTTACATAAGGCTCATAGCTAGTGTCAAGCATTGACTGAACCTTCTCCATCATGGCTTTTGGGACCATCTCCTGATGATAAACAGGTTCAAATATCAAAGAAGTGAGCTCAATTTCCTTGTTGCTCACTGTTTTTGACCTGAAAGCCTTGGTGGCCTTTCTGAATAGCTTGGGCATCCTTGGATTTATTCTGTGTGTGAAAGAGAAGATAAACTTACTAAGCTCAGCTCCTGCCCCAGTGAAGAGGACCATCATGATATCACCTAGTGCAGAACTGGGATGGCTGCTGTTGTTGCAACCGAGTTGCCAGACTTGCCTGCTAACGTATCTAACGTTATGGGTTAATCTGATGGCAATATTGAATGGCGGGTACTTCATCCTAATTAGGAGTGCTGCCAATTTGACTTGCTGATTCCCGCACAAGTTATTCCTTGGCTTTGAACCTTACATTTGTTGTGAATAACGGCATTCACCATGTTTCAATTTTGCCTTTGTTGGGCCATTTTGAAGACAAATCTCTTGCTTTTGCTTTTGACTCTTGAAATGAACTGGCTTTGGCTTCAGGAAATATGATTGTTTGGTTTCCTGACTCTGCACAACTCACTTGCCCCACTCATGCTTGTGGCAAGTGATCCTACTGTCCTGGTAGTGTTTTGTGGTATTCCTAACCACTATATATTCCATTTCATATTCACCAATAAAAATTAAGTTCTATTCACATTTTTGTCTTTGTGTCTTCTGTACTTCCGCGCCTCTCTCTAGCCACGCCTAGTAGAGATTATTCATCCAGGGCCGCAAGGTAAACGCTATTGTCTTCCCTGTCACCTAACCAAGACTTAGTATGAATCCAATCCTAAGGTTAAGATTCCCCGTGGTGTGTCTGTGCCACGCCTCAGAACACAACAAAAATGGTGCTCACTACAGGGGCTGTAAGCCCCTTGGTTATCCCTTTTGCATCTACATTTGCAGGTCCCTTGTCTCTGCCTATTCGGGAGTCAACCTCGCCTGAAATTACCAGCCCTCCTATTGAGGAAGACATTGCTAACCCGCCTATTGTCCCTACTGTACTGAACCTTGGGAATGGTCCCTGCTTAGTTGCTTACCCTATAGGTACCTCTGACTTGGAACAAGTCATGGCAGTAGCCCTTGGGATAGCTCGGGACGGGGCCATCCCTTGCCTTCAGTTACAGGTTAGCCGTGCCAAATACTATGAGTTAATTGTGGCCCCTCAGTTCCCACAACATCTCCTCTCAGCGGCTGTCTCTGCTGATCATCTGCTGTCATCCTTTGTACAGCCCGCCTTGGCCCACCACCAGATGGTGTTGGGACTCCACATTCAAGAAATCTCGTCTCTACAAGCAGCTGTTATCCATCATTGGGACCAGTTTGCTGCCTACCAACAGTGGATCCATTCCCTGTTCTCCCTGGTATCTGACAATCAGCGTGATTTGGTCACCTCTCAAACACGTCTAGTCAATTCTATTGAGCAAATGCGCCAGTCCATCCCTGAGTACATTAGGGGTGCGGCTACATGAGTTTCACCAGTTAGAACAACCCTGTCAAACTCAAGTAGACTCCACCCTAAACGCTTATCTCTCCAACTTTGAGCGCCTAGTGCAACAGCTCAATGCATTTAGTGTCTATTCCTTTGAACAATTGCAACAGGTAGCTGACCTTGCTGCCCAAGGTCTAAATGAACTCAGTGCAGAATTTGATCAAGAGAGAGCTACCACTGCTGCAGCTATTGCCAAACTTCAGAGTCAGGTGAATGAGCTGTCCACTCCCAAACCTGATGTTCTGCCTTCTCCTCCTGCTGATGATCTGGTGGACAGAGAGCAGAAAATCTGGGAAGCCATCCGTGAATTACGTGCTTCCACTTGTAGCCAAGGACGTCCTACTGAAATGCCTCAACCTGATCCCCAGGTTCTTGCACTGACTGCTCAGGTTGCTGAACTATAGCAAGAAGTTGCTGCTTTACGTGAGGTAGTAACAGCTACTGCTAGTCCACTCGGGGTTAACAAGGAGGATGGCTGTTGTCCTGGTTTGGCGGGGGCCTCAAATCCACTGTGCCAGAGAGTTGATTGCCCTAGCTAATGAGGTAGATCATTTGAAACAAGACCAGACTGAGTTGGACAGGGACAGACAGGAGATGAGTGAGTTGATCAATTCAGTAAACAACAGATTTGCCTCTTGCCTATCAGTGGGGCCATCCCTTACTTTGCAACTGGTTGAGCTCTCCACGGTTGTCACTACTCAAGGACAACGCCTAGATGTTACTGAATGACAGACTGCTCTAGCCAACACTATGGGTGCCAGAACCACCGAGACTCTGACGACCCTTGAAGAAAGTGTTTGACAACTATGGGCTAGACAACCCCCCTCCGAATCTGAAGCTGAGTTCTCCCTGTGCATAAATGTACTTGATAGCAGCAATGGTGGTCCAGCTCCCAAGGCACACTTCAAGCCTACTTTTAAGCAATTCTTTGATCCTAAAACCTTGACTATTGCAGCCTTCTTAACTATTTACAAGACTGCTATGAGACGAGCATCAGATGAAGTTGAGAAAGAACATATTCTGACTTGCCTACACCCAACTTGTCAAGAGGTAGTCGTACCAGAGCTGCCCTCCATTGAGACCTGGGAGGACATGAAACAGCTCCTGATTGACAAGTTTGGTGGTGATCTTAGCCTGGAGGTGAAAAAGGATGCTTTCATGCACATATCCTTCAAGCCCAAGGAGACATTAGCTGAATTTGCCGACAGATTTTACATGGAGGGACAACAGTTAATAACAAGCAGACAATTGACGGCGCATGAAGCATATATGGCCTGCGCCCAGGCCCTCAAGGTGAATCACCTCCTATGCCTCCATTTCAAGGCCCACAAGGCTATGCTGTCCTCCATGAAAAGTATAAAGACACTGCTCCAAGATATGCATCCTACCCATTCTGGGGCAGTTGTTTGGGAAAGTTGTGCCTCTTCCAACTCTGGCTCCTCTTCTTGCGGCCCTTGTATCCTCACTATGAACTCCCAAATTCCTCCTTGATATCAAGGTTGCCACAACTGTGGTCAGATAGGCCACCACTCTTGCGTCTGCACCAATCCGCAGGTTGAAGGAGCTGATCCCAAGGATCAGTCGGGAAAAGAACAGTCAACCTAGAGGCGGAGACGCTCTTGGTTGACAATTCTTCCCAGTCTCTTCCTACACCCCCGCCTGCTACTGACTCTGAGCCTGTTGATGATGAAGCTCCTCCTATCCTCCTCCTGTTCCATGACATTTCTGACAATTCTGATGTGGATGAATCTGATGTTGAAGACCATGATGCATACGGGTATTCTGTTCTTGCTGTCCCTGAGACTATTGCTGTTCCCTACAAGCTACAATCTGGGAAAACTACAACTACCACCAAGCCCTCGTCTGAGGCCAAAGCAGTTGTCTCCCGCCCTTATCTTACTCAGGCAAAACGGTCCCCTGTATTAGTGGAATCATCAGAGGAAGCCGCTGAAGTTGCAGACACCGTTTTCAAGAATGTATCTGTCTCACTCCCCCTCCAAACTGTATATAAGGAGTTTCTGGGACTATGATGCATGATTGAGAAATGGGACAAGGAACTAGCTGAGGCACAGGATATCTTGGCTGTTCTGCCACCCTTTGGGCGCACCACCACCCAAGTAGAGATATCTATCCAGAAGGTCAAGATCAAAGCCATCCTGGACACCGGTTCTCCTGTCAACGTTGTTTCTTCTAAATTAGTGAAGAAACTTAAGCTGGCCCCTGATCTCAACTACCATCAATCCTATGGCACTGCTGGTCTCTCCATGACTTGCGCCATTGGCACGTACTCTGCCTTACCAATGTGATTTAGTAAACTCCTGTTGGCTGTGCCAGCTGTTGTTCTAGAAAATGAGAGCTATGACCTTTTGGTTGGTACCCAGTTCCTTCGGGAATATAATGGGATCATCAACCTAAAGGATGGTTATCTTTCTATCCTAGGGTACAAAGTCCCTCTGATCTTTGAAAAGCCAATCAAAGTTCCCGGTAAACGTTTGAAGACATGTACTCTGGAGTACCCCACTGGAGTTTTCACCCTAAAATACCAAACCCATTCCATTAACATGAAGTGTCCTCCCATGGCTTGTCCTGCAACTGAAGGAATCCCTCTCATGGCTACGTCTGCTGTCACCATCTTGCCAGGCTCTCAGGCTATCCTGGACTACCAGATATCATATGAACTACCTGAATGGACTTTCTTAGAGCTGTACTCCCCTCCTTTGCTGGGGCAGAACAAGCCTTACCTTTGTCCTGGAATTCTAGACATTTCCCACAAGGATCCTGTTCAATTACTAGTTGCCAACCTTACTGCGCTTCCCATGACTGTATCCAGAGGACAGGTTATTGGTTACGGAAATTTGTTAAATGCCCCTGACGTCTTGTCTCTTCACCCTTTTGGAACGTTTCAAGACTTTAACCTACCCAAAGACAAGCCTCAAGTCCTATCTCTGTTTACTGCCCAAGTCTTCACTCAGTTGTCCCCGGTACAACAGAAAGAGGTGCTTGAATTACTAGACCAATTCTCAGACATCTTTGCTAAAGATAGTACTGATTATGGGCTAGCCAAAGGTGTGATTCATCAGATTGACACAGGAGATGCTCCCCCCCTTTCATGCCAAGCCATACTGCCACAGCCAAGTGGAAGATGTGCAGGTTTCTAAGGAGCTCAAACAACTACTGGATGCTGGACTGCTAGCTCCCTCTCAAAGTCCCTGGGCTTCTCCTCTGCTCATCTTAAAGAAAAAGGATGGTGGACACCAGATTGTGATGGACTATCAAAGGTTGAATTCTCTAACCAAGAAAGATTCCTATCCCTTACCGCGCATTGATGACGCCCTTTGACGCCTTGGAGGTTCTAAGTTTTTCTCTGCCATGAATTTGGCATCTGGTTACTGGAAAGTTGACCTCTCTCCTGAAGACCGTCAGAAGGCTGCGCTCATCACATCAGAAGGATTGTTTGAACCTAACAGCATGCTGCAAGGGCTCTGTAATGCCCCGGCAACTTTCCAGAGGGCCATGGATTCCATCCTGCGTGATTTGAAGCTGTCGTGTGTCTTAGTCTACCTAGATGATATACAGTAGTTTTAAAAGCTATGCAACAAGAGAAATGAACTCAGATTTAAACAAAATCATTTCAGATTTAAACAAAATACAAGTCGCGCAAGATTCAGGATTCAAATAATTTAAATATTGTTGGTTAATAAATGAATTGTCAAACCAAAAACAAAATTTCACTCGCCCATTATAAGAAATTATATTGAACATCAAGCGGTGTAGTTCAACCCACAAATGAAATGAACTGAAGCAACAAGTGAAATGGATGGATGCTATTCCAATTATATTATAATCCAATCAGGATTCATATGAGACACTGACAGAAGGACCAAAATGAAACAAAATCTGAGTACTCTAGAAGCAAGATTACACAAACACAAAACAAAATGAACTCACACAAGATTTGTAGTATGAGCAGCCTAAAATAGAAAAATAACAGTTTAATAGCTAATCAACAGCTATCCAATTTAGGAACAGAGGCATTTTATTCATTTTCATGGCTCCAGATTTGTATGGAATGGTTTTGAGAACCTTCTGAATATGGACTTGAGATTACAATAAAATAAATCATTAAATTTTAAAATTTCTACTTTTAGTGACTTTATCCTAGGTTTTGTTTCAATATGGTTTTCAATAGCAACATCTTCAACCGCGCCAGCAGCCAAGCCAGCTTCAATGGAGGCAAGGCTCAGAAATTGGAGGCACCCATTTATACCCAAGCCTTTGAGGCGGGTAACAAGGAAGCTGACCTGTTACTGTCCCCCGACCCATATGGCTTTGACTTGTTTGAGAGTCACTTTGCATTTAGTGCTGCCCCCGCTCCCACCCCCACCCCCGCACAAGCTGCCCATCAACCAACCAATCAGGATGGCAACCTCAATTTGGAACAACTTCCTGCCATTGCCCAACCTGCCCCTCCCTCAGCCAATCAGGCTTCAGCTCCCCCCGCCCAGTGCCCCAAGCGATAAATCACCACCGCCCAAATTCTTCAGGAAATTGTGGCACTCAACCTGCAAGGTCTGTCCTGGGATCAGATTGCTGACCAATTGCAATTTACCCGAGCTACTGTCATGCGGGAATTCAACAGCAAGATGAACAGGGGGAATAGGATTGGGGCGGCCAAGAAGCCCAAGAAGACCCAAGAGTCCCAGATAACTGAGCCATACCCAATAATGCTTGACCTCCTCCAGCGGGACCCCAAGCTTCCCTTGACCCAGGTCCGGAAGCAACTTGCTCACCATAGCATTTGGGTGTCTGAGCGCATGGTGCAGCTTTGGATGTACGGGAAGGTGGCTTCTGTACGGGTTCTTACCAGTTTTGCCGGCAAACAATGGGATGGCGCTGAAGATTCCCTGTATGATCCCGCCATTGAATCCACCCTGGTCTGTTGCTTGACTAGTCTGTCAGATGATGTCATTTTCATCTCCTACTACAAGCTATTGTTAGATTTTGATGACTTTGGTGAGCAAGGAAGAGCCGCCACTCAAAAAGGAAGGAAGAAGGTCAAGAAGGGGACGTTTATTGGTGCATTTCTGGCTGTTTCAGCCAAGGGTTTTGTCTATTATTGGACAAACCCTGATTTTGTTGATGGGTACTCTTACGGCCACATCCTCAGTGGATTGCTCAACTCCTGGGATGGCTCAAATTCCAAATACCGGGTTTTCTTGAGCCACCAGATGGAGGGAAGCTCCACCGCCCTCAAGGCCATCCAGGGACGTGGGCACCAGGCCTCAGTCTACCCTGCCGGCCATGCTGACGTCCATCTGGGAGATGTTGTCTTCTTTAACATGGGGTCCACACTACGGGAGCGCCGCCCTCAGGCTTTCAACAACCTCTATCTTGGGGTCCTTGCTCACAATTTTCTCTTTGGTCGCCAAATGGTGGCTGACTTGTTTGCACAAATGGTTTTCCATGTGAACATGGACAGCCAATCACGTAAGGATAAGTGCCTTCCACCTCAGGCAACTGCCACTTACCAGCTCATCCAGCCAATGATTAATGAGGAGTACAACAAGCGGTATATGGTAGCCATCATGCAAAATCCTCCTGCCTCCACCCCCACCACCAACACCCCTAACCTGCAAGCCCAACCCACCCAATCCCAGACCCCCCAGGCCAGCACTGCCTCTATGTCTTCCTTCCTGTGTTATTCTGCCTCCTAGGCATCACTCCCCCCGCCTCAATAAACCCCCTGTCACCAAACATTTTATATTTATATTATCTTTATTTTGAATTTCAATTGTTCATGTTCTCTTTGTTAATAGTTGGTTTTATTCTTTATGTTCAGCTTATTTCTATAAAATCATATATTTACTATGGTGTGTATCTAGATCCTGAACACAGTTATTTTTAGCACCAAACCACAGCCCCTTGTGAAAACATTAACAACAATTTGGTGATCGGCTAAATTTGAATTAGAAAATTATAGTGTTAACTGTTTTTAGATAAAGTTATTACTGATCCAAATTCAAACCCTTAATGATAAACTTTAAGCTAATCAGGAGCTGAGTGATAAAGTGATTATTGTGACATAAAGGGTCATTCAATAATTCTTTGATGCATGTGCGCTAATTAATATGATTGGCTGGATGTTTTGCCATTGTACGCCATTGCTGCTGTGGCAAGTTGTTGATGGACTAGTGCCCAATCAGCTGCTGATTCAACACTAGTCCATCAACAACTTGCCACAGCGGCAATGGCGTACAATGGCAAAACATCCAGCCAATTATATTAATTAGCGCACATGCATCAAAGAATTATTGAATGACCCTTTATGTCATAACAATTGCTTTATCACTTGGCTCCTGATTGGCTTAAAGTTTATCATTAAGGTTTTGAATTTGGATCAGTAACAACTTTATCTAAAAACAGTTAACACTATAAATTTCTAATTCAAATTTAGCTGATCACCAAATTGTTGTTTATATTTTCACAAGGGGTTATGCCAAGCGCCAAAAATAATATGGTAATCAAAGAAACAATGCCAACACAAAGCAAACAACACATATTGAGATGTATGTAAAACATATACAAAATGGGTAAAAATATGGGATAATGTAGTAAATGGGAAAACAAAGAGGCAACAGTATCAAAATAATACAGAACTTATTGGGGCAAGAGCTATAAAAACATATGAAAAGGTTAGTAAAAAATCACTGAGCAAATTGGAAAAAATTCTAAGAGACCTTGACTTGGCAATTGCCAAAATCAAAGAAATTGACCGCAAGGTCAAGGAAAAGGTGAAGTCTGCCATCCTTGAAGGGGACAAAATTGAAAAGGTGTCCACCAAGTCACTCATGACCAAAATACCGGACACACCTGAGAAGACAATAGAGCACCTACTCAACATTCAGAAGACAGTGGTTGAAGGCTTGCAATTCAAGTCCTTTGTACTCTCTGTGCCGTCTGTCTGGATGGACAACCCTGAGATGTATGCACATCTCAAACCCGCCAAGAGGGCCCGCAAGGAGGACACTGAGACGCCCGCACAGCTGCTTGCGCCAAGGATGCCAAAGCCTGCCAAAGCCGCCGGCAAAGAAGAAACCCAAGAAGGTAACCTAAGAAAATAAATTTAATAAAAATTCATAAATACTAACCTTTTTTTAGAAGAAGTTGATGGCAAACTCTGCCGGGTCCTGGTTCCTTTTGTTCCCCCCACGTTCTACTCAAATTTTGCTACTCACGTGGCAAAGCAGCTTTTCCTGTCTCCCCCTGTCTTGCAGGAGCTCAAAGATAGGATTCACAGTGCATTCCCAATGTCCAGGGAGGCATTGGCTGGGCTAACGCATGAAGAGGGGGCATCTGAGTGGGCAGTTACTGCCTACAAGGATGCTCAACTGGTCTGCCTGGACCCAGTTAACCTCAGTGGAGTTTACTGTGTAAACTCCATTGAGCTTGTTTGGGACATCCTGGCAACGCTCCCATTCAAGAATGTACCAGAGATGGTCTGGGCCCATGCGGCTGCTTGCTTCTGCTTCCTGGTGGAGCACACCCTGTCCTACTTGCTGGAGAACTTCAGGCGTGCAGTAGAAAAACTGGCTGTTGCGGATGCAACAGCCGTGAAGAAGACTAAAATTCTCCTGGCAGACTTTGGGCTGGCCTGGAGTGCAGACAAGACGGGGGTCCCAGAAGCTATGGATCTTAACTTTGGCAAAACAAAACACGAGAAAAAATAAGCGCAGTATACAATAAATTATGCGAGTTTACGGGAGCCTTTGCTGGGCAAAGGCTTCACTTGGTGGTTTACCTGGGGTTCCTGTTTTACTTTGGAATAAGCACCAGTGTGGAGGACCTGGACGGGGTCCTTATGGGGATTGACGAGGCCCGACTTGCTCTTGACAGGAAAAAAGTCCCCCAGGTTACAACTCAGTTGACCATGTTATCCAGGACACCCTGGTCCTGGCAGGAATCTACGGGCTTGCGGCCCCGCCTGAGAAGCTTCTGCTTCACTCCCACCTCACCATCCTCCCTTTTACCAGCAGGCAAGAATATTTTAACCAGGGTGTATCCACTGTCCACGGTATAGCGGTGGAGGTTGTGCGCCACCTCCATTGTGGGGTGGGTACATACCGCCAAACCCATTATAGGCGCCCCTAATTTATTCTCTATACCAATAAATATATTTACCCTCTAGATATTTTTATTATAATTAATAATTTTATAAAATAATATTTTAGCAAACATTAATTACAAAATAATTCCAGGGAAGGTTTTAATAAAAGTATATAATATATGTCAATAAAATCTACTTCTAATTTGTATGATTTACATTTATTTTTTTAGTTTGCTTTTTATATTTATTTGCCAAAAATGATATTGATGTGTTCATGTAATCCATTATCAAGTGTTTGGGATACCCTTGGATGCAATAATAAAAATGATTATGAATAAATAAATTACTAACCTTCATTGATGGTGCTGCTGAATGTGATTGCGGGCTTGAAAACATCTAAATATAAAATGTTAGTTAATGAATCTTGATTAGTAAATTAGAGGATATATAAAAAAAGTGGGATAAGCTAAGCCTTTAATTGATTGGCTGATTTGCAAGGCACGCAGGGATAAACAAATCAGCGTGGCCATAGAATTTGGCCACAGTCTCAGCTGGGAGGGTATGGATCCCAGCCTGCAGCAAATCAAAAAGGTCCTCTGTCCCAGTTGGGGTTCCTTGCTTGACAACTCGCTTGAGCCACCCAAAGACTTCCTCAATGGGATTTAGGAAGGGCAAATAGGCAGGGAGGAAGAGAAGGCGCATATTTGCCGTGGCCAATTGCTGGGGGCCCACTGCAATGCTCGTGTCAATTGATGGAAATTCTTCAAGAATATCAGCCACCTTGTGGAGACCAACATTGCCCAACACAATTACGTTGGTGAAGCCCAGGCTTGTGCGCCTCAGGTGCTCCTGGACCAATCGGAGGAATGATAGGAAGGTCCAGCTATTGTGAAATCCCAATATCAGTTGGCAGAGCTCAATCCCCTTTGGACCAAGGAGAGCCATCATCAAATAGGCTGTGGCGCAGACTGCAGCACGCTGAGCCATCCCGTCATTGGAGCCTCTGGGGACATACCCATACTCATTGTGCATTGACAAGGCAAATGCTGATTTGTTGATGTAGTAAAATTTGACCGTTCCCTTGGCTTTTAGGGAAGTATACGCCTCTGCATATTTTCTCCAGGTCTCAATATTGGCTGGGCTGTTCCAATTGTATGGGGATATCCCAAGTTTTTTCCAGGAAAATCACATTCCCTTGACCAAATGATAATAGAAGGAAATTGAGGCCTTAACCCCAAAAGCGGACTTGACCATGGCCTGTATATTTGCCAGTTCAAGATGGCAATCTTGGGTTATCCACTGGCGGATTGCCCACTTGTGCTCCTTTGTGAGCATGGTTGACACGCACAAGGATTTCTCCGCGGCAAGGACTCGACCCGTGTTGAGGAACTTGTTGAAGGTCTTTGAGGCGTACTTGGGATCCACCCCGACAATGGCTGAGGCCGCCTTGTAATTGCCTGATTCACGCATTAGATTAAGCAGGATGATGTGTTGGATGTCAGGGATGCGCTTCTGAGCGGGCTTTTTAGCGGTGGGGATTGACTCATCAGCATTGGGCAAGGCACAGGGCATAGGCACCTTGTTGTAGAAGGCTGCAACTTTCTTGCGCACCAGTTGTCCCTCACCAGTTTGAAAGAACTCGGGCTCCTTGTTGTCCTCCTGATTGCCATTGCTTATGTATGGCTCATAGCTAGTATCAAGTACAGGCTTCATCTTCTCCAGCATGGCTGATGGGACCAACTCTTGCCGGTACACAGCGTCAAACACATACAAAGTAAGTTCTACCTCCTTGTTTCTAACCATTTTGGTAGTGGTGACCTTGGTGGGCTTCCAGGTCAGCTTTGGGACCCAAGGGTTTATGCTCTGCACCCTAGCAGCTTGTGCTCCTTGAACCAGCAGTGTCAGTGCAGCATCACTATGGAACTCTCCTCTCCCGCCTCCCTCCTGAGTAGGCACTTGTGTTGTACTAAGTCTATTCTTTGACCCGCAGGGGCAACTGCAACTGCGGCGCACAATAGGTGTATTAGTACTCTGGTGTTGTGTTCCTTACATTTTAAAATTTAATAAAATATTAAATAAATTTCAATTAAGTTACTCTCAAATTTTATTTTTTGCTTTTATCTGAAAATGGATATTTAATTAGAGTTTTTCCCACCCAATATCACAATTATAGATTTTTTTTCTTAATTAGTTGTTTTTGGTTTTACAATGCCCATTTTTGAATACCCAAAATAATTTCCACCCATTTTCTCATATTTTTTGCCAAATTAAGCACCCAACACAATGTTTTTAAAATTTATGTTTCAGATCTTGTGTCTTATTTTATATGCCTTGGTATCATTTTTGATTACAATCCATTGCACAAACTGTGTGAGTGATTTTGTTTGTGGTTTGAGTTCCTATTGTGTTTTGTTTTTGGATTGAGTTTTGACGCACCATGTGTGGCTGTATTTTGTCACTGATTTACATAGTAAACACATGTACATCAAAAGCCAACTCATACCATTTTGTTTGTGAATCTATGTATTTTGGATTGCATTTTGAATGGTTTTGCTTTGCGTGTGAGTACTTTGTTCCTGTGTTGACCCATTTTGCCTATTAGCGCCAAAAATCCCTGTAACAGAGTGTATATTTTAACCTGCTAGTTGATTTTTGTTTAAATCTGAAATGATTTTGTTTAAATCTGAGTTCATTTTTCTTGTCGCCATAGCTTTTAAAACTACTATAACAGTCTTCAGCGCAACTTTCACAGATCACCTAGCCCATCTTAAAGAGGTGTTCATAAAGATCCAAGAAGCTGGCCTCAAGTTAAAGCCCTCTAAGTGTGCTTTCTTCAAAGAGCGCCTTGAATTCCTGGGCCATGAAGTAACCCAAACGGGAATTTGTCCAATGACCAAGAAGGTTGAAGCCATTGACAAAATGCTTCCGCCCACCAACCTTCAAGAAGTACAAGTCTTTCTGGGCATGATGGGTTACTATAGACAATTCATTCCTGATTTTGCTGATACTAGCAAGCCCCTGGTCTAACTTTTATGTAATGTTCCTTTCAAATGGACCGCCAGCCAACCGCAAGCCTTCGAGACTCTAAAGCAGAAACTCAAAGAAGCACCCATTTTAGTGTACCCCAATTACAATAAGGAATTCATCTTGTACACTGATGCTAGTGACCTTGCTATTGGGGCTATCTTGGCTCAGCTTGACGAAGAAGGTGTGGACCACCCTGTAGCCTATACTTCCCGTGTGCTGAATAAGCATGAAAAGAATTATAGCGTTACAGAAAAGGAGTGCCTTGCTGTGCTGCATGCAGTCAAACAATTCCGCCACTATGTGTATGGTACCCATTTCACTGTTGTCACTGACCATGCTTTGCTCAAATGGTTACAACAACTTAAGGAGCCTGAAGGACGCTTATCCAGATGGGCTCTCTGCCTGCAAGGTTATGACTTCACTGTGCTCTATTGCCCCGGGATTCAACATCAGAACGCTGATGGGTTGTCCTGAATGCCCATCCTTGCCCTACATCCTGCGGAGGCAGACCGCCTGTACAAGCTAATTGGCTACTCTTCTTCCTGGTTAAGTGAGATAGAAGAGGTTCAGCTTGCCCTGTCCAAATTGTCTGAAGACACCCTCATACGCGACAACCAACTCTTCAAGAAGGTGCGGGGTCAATACCTGCCATATGTGCGCCCCAGTCTTTGCCTCTCTTTGGTGTCACAAGCTCATAAAGAAACTGGCCATGGAGGCATTGCCAAGACCTTTGACTGGCTTCAGAATAATTACTTCTGGGAGAATCTTTGCCTGTTGATCCCAGATGTCATAGCTAGTTGCCATGACTGCCAACTTCAGAGGCCCCAAGCTGCTTCCCGTGAGTTCAAATTGGTCCCCCCTCAACATGCCTTTCACACTGTCAGCATTGATGCTGTAGGTCTTCTCCCCCGCTCACGCTCCGGATGTTGCTTTATCCTGATTGCCGTTGACCACTTCAGCAAGTGGGTAGAAGCTTGCCCTACTAAAGACATCACTGCTAAGACTACCGCTGCCTTCCTGCTGCAGGATGTTTTCTACCACCATGGCTGTCCTCAAGTGCTGTTATCAGACAACGGGACCAACTTCAATGCCAAACTTGTAACCTCTGTTGTTGAAGCTCTAGGAACTCACTAGTCTTTCTCTGCCCCCTATAATCCTTCCACTAATGGAGCAGTTGAGCGTGCCAACTTGACACTGGTTTCTATCATGAGGAAACTCACCTACTCTGACGCTGCCAATTGGGATCTATACTTACCTGCTGCACTATTTGCCTATTGTCTGAGCAAGCATTGGGTCACAGGGTACTCCCCCTTTGCCATGTTGTATGGTCATGAAGCCACCACACTGTCGCTCTTGGGGGTTCCCCTACTCTCCTCTGATAAGGCCATGAACCCTGACAACCACATCAAAGACTTAGTCAACCGCATCATTGATATACAGGCCACTGCCTACACTTCCTCCTATAAGACTAAGATTCTCGAGCTCTCTCCTGACAATGCTGGGTGCTCCCCCTTGCCTGAGTTTGCTGTTGATGATCATGTCCTATACTATCAACACTGTGTGGGTGGGCGCGCACACAAACTAGACCCCCTGTGGATTGGTCCTTTAGAGGTGACTTTCAAGCAAGGATTTGAGTACACTGTAAAGCTCCTCTCCAGTGGTTGCCCTTTTGCTTGCGTACACGCCAAGTTCCTCTGCAAGTATCACCTCCCAAAGGCCAATCTAGAGGGGGGCAATATCGTGAATAACAGCATTCAACATGTTTTTGATTTTGCCTTTGTTGGGCCATTTTGAAGACAAATCTCTTGCTTTTGCTTTTGACTCTCAAAATGAACTGGCTTCTGCTTCAGGAAATATGATTTTTTGGTTTCCTGACTCTGCGCAACTCACTCGCCCCACTCATGCTTGTGGCAAGTGATCCTACCGTCCTGGTAGTGTTTTGTGGTATTCCTAACCACTATATATTCCATTTCATATTCACTAATAAAAATTAAGTTCTATTCACATTTTTGTCTTTGTGTCTTCTGTACTTCTGCGCCTCTCTCTAGCCACGCCTAGTAGAGATTATTCATCCAGGGCCGCAAGGTAAACACTATTGCCTTCCCTGTCACCTAACTGAGACTTAGTACAAATCCAATCCTAAGGTTAGGATTCCCTGTTGTGTGTCTGTACCGCGCCTCAGAACACAGCAACATGGAACTTCCCACTATGCCACCCCCTTGTGGCTTTCCCCATATAGTTATTAATCACAATATTCTACAATAAATGATATCTTATTCTTATTATTCTGTCCTTTCTATTGGACTTTTATCTTCCCCAATTTCAAATACTGAAGCCTCATTGGTTCAGTTGCAACAGTGGTAGCAGTGGTAGGTTATCAACCTACCTAAAACAAAATTCCCCCCAAGAAAGGACAGAGTACAGGCTGTATGGCTACTCCCCAACAAGAGACCTTCCTGCCAATCCCTGAGGGGGACATCTCTGATGGGTACGTCATATATCAAGACCAGTTAGTTCTCACCTGTGTGTACAATTGGCTCTGTCTTGGGCAGCGTGACGCCAGCGTCACCCTGCCCCAGTCAGACCTGTCCCAGCGCATGCTCAACCTTCAACTAGAATCCTTTGCAGGTGGCTTTAAGTGGGCTGACATTGTCAGTTGGCTCCAGTCTACTGAAACCCGCCTTTGCATCTGCCAGGTTCCTGAGCCCATGTGGGTTGCCACTGTGTCTGGGCGCCTCACAGGGCCCGCTGCTGTGTGATTCACCAACTGGGCCAGCCAGGAACTTGACGTTACCTGGGCGGCATTTTGAGACGCCACCAAATCCCGTTACAGTGAAACCTTCTCTCCCATTGTTGTGGGAACTCCTCTCCTAGCAATCAAGCAAACTTGTTCTGTCCCTGAGTACCTTGCTGCCTGGCAACAAGCCCTTGCTGCCGCCCCAGAAGCCGTGACTGACGGAAACGCAATGCTACTCACTCTGATTGTCAATGGGTTAAAACCCCATATCTGCAAGTGGGTCCCTGTAGGTTGCTGTACCTCCATTGATGACTGCTATAAAGCCATTGTGGAGGCTAACAACCAGGCCTCAATGGGCTTCCGCCGTACCAGCGACGCTCCACCCCAACCACGTACAACATCAGGCAATGGCCATAGTCAAGTAGGCCGCCGCCAACCATGTCAGCAGGATAATGGGGCCAAACGCCCCCACAAGGGGGGAGCTCCAGCTAGCGCAGATTGAGGACCCAGGAAAAGCCTGGGGGTTGTAATGACAAGAGGCCTTGCAACCCCACCTGACCCATCCTCTCAATCCCTGCTTGCAAAAAATCCCTGTGACTACAACGTTCACAAAGTTAAAACCCTGGATGTCTTTCAAGTCCACAGTGACAACCCTGTATTACAAGCAAGCCACTCCTCAAATATAGTAACACACTTGTCCTATCCCTTCTGTTTCCGTGGGAACACCCACAAGTTACTGGTAGATACCGGGGCCAACCACACTATGGTGGACCAGGAGTTTGCCAACTCTCAACAATTAGACCAAGTGCCCAGCAGATTCAAAGCTGTACGGGTAGCTGACTCCCGCAGAGTGGCCATCACCCACAAGACGGTACCCTTCTCTGTGAGAATGGGGAACCTCCAGGTTAAGCTCTCTGGACCAATCATGGCAGGGCTCAGCCACAACGTGATTTCTGGTCTTGACTGGCTTCAACACAACTGCCCCTACATCAATTGGGATACCTCTGTCATCACCCTCAACAGAAATGGGGTGGGATTCCAGATTTACCCTGTGGAAATGAGCAAGATACTCCATGATACTGTTTTTGTCAGGATAACAGGGACAGGCTCATATGATTTCAAGGGGGGAAACTAGACTTCAACCAATGCTCAGTCAAAGTTATCCGTTCTGAACCACCAGCAGTCCCTCCCTTGACATCTTTGCCATTACCAGCGCTTGCAGCACTCCTTGAGGAGTACAAGAATGTATTCAGTGAGACACTTGAACAACTACCTCCTCCCTGGGAGATCCAGCACGCTGTACAACTTCAAGGATCCTTACCCAAGGCACAATCATTATACTGTCTCACACCAAAGGAAGATGAAACCCTCTGCCAGCACCTTGTGGACGCGCTTGATAAGGGCTTCATTTGCCCCTTGCTCTCCCCATATGGGGCGGTGGTCTTCTTTGTAGCCAAGAAGGACGGGTCCCTTTGCCTGGTCACAGACTACCGCGCCCTAAATGAGGTGATGGTTAAGAACAAGTACCCCTTGCCGCTGATTGACAACCTTTTTGATACACTTGCAGGTGTGAAGATCTTTAGCAAGATTGATCTCACTGCAGGGTACCACCAGGTCTGCATTGCACCAGGGGATGAGGCAAAAACTGCCTTCCATATGCGCTACAGATTGTTTGAGTGTTGTGTCATGAACTTTGGAATGACCAATGCTCCCTCCAACTTTGCCATGTTGATGAACAAAGCATTTGAGGAACTGATTGGGAAATGTGTGGTTGTGTACCTTGAAAACATTATTGTCTTCAGTCAAGATCAGATTGTACACCTCCAACACCTCTGTGCTGTCCTTGACACTCTTTGGAAAAATCAGCTAAAAGCTAAACCCTCTAAATGTGAGTTCCTCAAGTTGGAGCTTTTATTCCTTGGGAACACCATCTCTGCCCAAGGGATAAAGCCTGACCCTGCCAAAATCAAGGCAATCACTAGCATGCCGCCCCCCCACTGATGTGGGCCAAGTGCAAAAATTCTTAGGCATGGTTGCCTATGTACGCAAGTTTATCCCCAATTGTGTGGAACTAATTGCACCTCTCACTGAGCTCCTCAATACCAAACAGCGCTTCCATTGGACCCCTGCCAGAGATCAAGCCTTTGAGACGTTGAAGCAAAGGCTCACAACAGCACCAGTACTGCAGTTCCCCAATCAAAACTGACAGTACAAACTAGAGATTGATGCCTCTGACAAGGCCATAGGGGGCATGCTACGGGTAGAAGCTGACAATGGCGTCTTTCTCCCCGTGGCCTATGAGTCCAGGAAACTTACTGACTCAGAACAATGTTACCCCATCCATGATAAAGAATTAGCAGCCATTGTACACTGCGTTGAAAAGTGGTGCTGTTACCTGGAAGGTGCTACCTTCCCACCCCACGTTCTGACGGACCACAAGTCACTCCAGTACTTCAACACGCAGTCTCACCTGACACGCCACCAAGCAGGATGAGTGGAGCGCCTATCCCCTTACCAGTTACGCATTGAGTACAAACCTGGGAAGGAACTTGTCACAGCTGATGCTCTTTCACAACTCTATGTAGCGTCCATCACTGGGGATGATGGTTTGGATCCAGATTGGCCCATGCTCTACCTCCGCCCTGAGGCAACCCGCTACAAGGGCCTTAACTTGGTCACCATCTCCAAGTTGAAGGACAACAAAAGTCAGTTTACCACTGATGCTGGTAACGTCTGCCGCCAGGCAGAGACAGGTGAGAAGACGCCTTACATTCCCACCACGCAACAAGGGAACACAATACTGCACTACCACCAAACCCTGGGTCACATCATAGGGTGTAGCCTCTTCAAGATCATGAAACGTAAGGTTTGGTGGCCGCGCATGCATCAAGACATCTTGGACCTCCTTGAAATGTGTGTGTTGTGCAAAAAGAACACGTCCAAACCTGCACCCCCAAGTCTGTCCTGCCCATCAAGGCCATGGAACCCTTCAAGCAGTGGGCCTTTGATATTGTGGGGCCACTCCCCAAAGACAGACTGGGAAAGAAGTACATTATCACTGCCATTGACTACTTCACTTGTTGGCCAGTGGCCTGGGCAACAACTAATCACACCACCACCACTATTACCCGCTTTATTGGCAAAGAGATTGTGGCCCGCTTTGGGCGACTAAAACGTCTCATTACAGATGGCAGTCCCAAACTAGTTGGGCATGTCATGAAAGCATACTGCGCCAAGAACGCACTCCAATGTATAGTTACAACACTCTATTATCCTCAAGCCAATGGACACGTGGAACGGTTAAATGGCTCACTGGTTCAACTGATTGCCAAGCTCTCACAAGAGCACCCCAACACCGCATGGACTGAACACCTGCCCACCGCTCTACTCATCCTTCAAGCAAGGATCAACAGGGGCACGGGATTCAGCCCCAGCACCCTGGCCTTTGGGACACCTGACAGTCTGACAGGGGTTGAACAGGGAAAACTACAGTCCAAGGTCCCCAACAAGTCTCCCCTAACAACAACCCCATCCCTGGATCAATGGCGTGCCAAGGCCGGGAAATTGAACACAAGCAGATTGCAGGAGGGACAAAGCACCTCAAAGCTAGGTACGCCGTAGGTGACCCCGTCTACACCCTCAATCCCAATTCTGCCAAGTTGGAACCCAATCACCTAGGGCCCTTCAAGATAGCGGCAGTCTATGACAATCATACCTACCAGCTTGAGGATGCCCAAGGGAACACCAAAATGCTTCACCATGATTGCTTGCACCCCTGCTGCGCCATCCCCACACAAAGGTTGTTCATGCCAACCTTCCCAGACCTTCCACAGACTCCAGTCCTGGTGTCTGACAACAAGCAGGGGGCAAGGGGGGTGTTGCAACCAAGTTGCCAGACTTGCCTGCTAATGTATCTTACAGTACACAGGGGGCGCTTGATGAGCTGCCCCTTGACATATCTAACGTTATGGGTTAATCTGATGGCAATATCAAATGGCGGGTACTTCATCCTAATTAGGAGCGCTGCCAATTCAACTTGCTGATTCCCGCACAAGTTATTCCTTGGCTTCAAACCTTACATGGAACTTCCCACTATGCCACCCCCTTGTGGCCTTGTGGCTTTCCCCATATAGTATATTAATCACCTTATTCTACAATAAACAATACCTTATTCTTATTATTCTGTCCTTTCTATTGGACTTTTGTCTTCCCCAATTTCAAACACTGAAGCCTCATTGGTTCAGTTGCAACACTGTAGAGATTTTTTACCAAGAAATGATGCCAATTATGACAGAGCTTGTGTATTAGGATTTAATTATCCAACATCATAAATTAATAATATAAAATGTATATATATTGAACCAGCAGTAGTCTTCTGACTCAAACCACAATTCAGCCAATGATAAGCACCGCAGCAGTGTTTAGTTGATACATGATTTGCTGCAGCGCCACCTTGCAAATATTGGAGGTGCTGCTTTACTTTTACATCAAATGCTAAGGCGCTGGGTTTGATTCCCCATAATCTCAAATTCCCATATTAATCACATTAATAAGCATTAAGCTTGGAGGATGCTGGGAAAGTAGGAAGTGATCCTGAAGTACTAAATTGTTCCACACCAGCAAGGATCACATGTGCTAGGTGAAGATGAAGATATTCTATTGGTTGACATGCAATAAGTGCCAAACCTAGATTAATAATTACCCAAATAAGGGGTGTGCTAGAATGTCCTAGAAGACAGTGTTAGCATCCCAGGGATTAACCTTTGAGAAGGTATAAGAATAAGTAATGAATTACAAAAAACATCTTTTAATCTGTAAGCACTTCTGCGTGTTCAGGAGCCATCCTTTGACAATAATTATGTTTCCATTAAATCCTGGCTCTTCTGATACAATACTACACATATCTTCACATATGGCTGTATTCAAAAAATGTCATTTGCCCTATAATATTAAATAATTATGGTGCTGCAATTCAAAAAGCGCATTAGCTGCTTAAACAGGGGTTCAAAAGGACGCAATGGGAGACAGTTTTGGGAGGTAGGCATTCAGTCCCATTAGAAAAACGCCTGCAATTAGCCAGGAAGTGTGTTTGGGAGCAACCTCTGGGAAAACAGACCTACCACCAGGGGAGAGAAGACCTTTTAATTCTACCAGGACATGTGGTTGCACTTCCTCTTCTTGATAACTAGTTGGGGCTGCAGTGGGTAGAGTAAACTCCAAGTCATCACAAGTTAGGCTATAGACTAGATTCTTGCTCAAAGAAAGAAAGTTGGTGGCTTTTTCAGGAAGATTTTCTAGTAGATACAACAGATTTGTGGGGTTCTCACGTGCAAGGTAGGCAGAGGAGGAAATTCAAGTCCAAAGCTCAGGAGATTTAGTCCAGATCATGAACAAGGCAGGAGTCAGGGTAAAGACCACAAATTTTAAGAGTGGGAGTAACATATTTTATTTTTCATAGAATTTGGAGGACTCTCAGGTGAGCAGAATAACTTTTAAGCCTAGAATTAAAGCAGACCAGAGGCAGCACAGCAAAATTTGAGTCTTGGGAGGGTTAGACAGGGTTTTATAGCCTTGAAATAGGCCAGGTAAGTCTTTTATATTGCTGTATATAAACTTCAAGGCAACTGAGTGCAAAAAGACTGAAAATTAAAATAAAAGTAAGTTTTTATATTAGAAACTAACTTAAATTTGAGTCCAAACTCAAAAATGAAAGCAAAAACAGGTAAATAACATGCTGTTAACACTAATGTCAATCCTAGATAGGCCAGAAGCAACGGCAGGGACCAGGAGACAAGAAAGAAGATAAAGAAGTCTGAGATTACCTCCAATATTTATACATCAAAGGACTCCAAGAAATAGAGACAACATAAAAAATTTGAAAGTTGAAAACTTTATTTGTGAAAATAGACAATCAGGGACCCAAAATGGGCCTGCTCATTTTTTAAGGAGCACAATTTGAATCAACCATGCCACCCAAAGCTGTGAGGCCCCCTGGTTGACTGGTGGATAATTTTTGCTGCCCATTGTCAGGGGGTCTGGAAGGGTTTGAATCAATTTCTGAAGGAGGATATGATTGACCACTGCCAATCATGCATTTCTGCTGGAGTTTTGGAACTGATGAGATTGAATCTGTGTAAATTGATGTGTCTTTTTTGATTGGCTGGATCTAATAATTTTAAAAAGGGTACAATACCAGTCAAAGCAACAATTTAATTAATTAGTGATTCATCCACTGTAGGACAGGAGGATCTAGACAAGGAAAGTGGAGCTTGGGAAGGATATGCCAACACAAAGCACTTTTCAACTGTTGTGCCAATTCAGCCAAGGAGTTTAATGGCTTGGCTGGGCTTTGGTTTGATTTCTTTCAACATCAAGGAAAACCAGTTCAATCTAATGCTAAAGGGGGCAGTGAATTTACACTGTGTCCTCAAAACCTGTGCAGCTTGAACTGTTTGTTTTGTTTGTGTACCCTCAACAGTATTCATTACTCTCTTATCTCTTTCCTGAGTTAGCACTTGTGTTACACTAACACAATTTTTTGAAACTGTGGGAACGCCCCCAACCACAGCGCACAACAGCTATATTGCCACTCTGTTGTTATGTCCCTTCCATTTTACTATAAAATAAATACTAACTTGAGCCCAACTAATTTACAGTCCTGGTTTTTATTTTTGCTTTTTAACTTAATATGGTATTTAATTAGACTTTACACCACCCAACTACCCATTTATAGATTTTTATGTCTTAATTAGTCATTTTTGGTTTTACATAACTGTCAGGATACCAGGAGTACCTTGGAGCTCCAGCAGGTGAGGGAGGAGTCAAAGCAGGTACTGGAATGGCCCACCAGATGATGGTACCTAACTTTACCAGGTAGGAAAGGGCCTTCCCAGCCACAGCCCAAGGTCCAGCTGCTGGCAAGGCAGAGTCAATCAATCCTGTGTGCGCCAGGTAAAGCACTCCCAGAAATTAACTACTCTGGCCAGTGGTATCAGAAGTGGGGGGATGAGATGGTTGGTTTGGGTGTCAGGGGTGGTTTCATGGGGACCAAGTGGCAGCAGGATTTTTGTATTTCCCGTTGAAGATCAAAGGGCAAATGATGATTGCTTTACCATCACGGACAATTTGGTAGGGTTCCTTGGGGGCGTTTAGGAGGGTGTACCACTGCAAGTCTTCCAAGGTCCAGGGTTTGTGATCAGGATTTTGGGGATACTCAGTGAAATGCACAGGGCCAAATGAAGCATTGGGTAGACAGTAGTAGTCAAAGGCTTCAGTTTTGTCAACTGGAGTATGGCTATCTATCCCAGTGAATGGGTGCTGAAACTTGAGTGTATGCAGATGGAAGAGTATCAAAAATATGTATGGAAGCAGATTGGTGAACCAAAGTTTCATAACAACTTTATTTGGTAAGGATGACAATACAGAACTTTTTCAGGTGCTTCTGATTTATATAATTACTCACATGCAAGTGCCTCTGGGCATTCTTCTGGTGCTATCTGTGTGGCAAGGCTTGACATCTCAGGTTCTGCTGTTTGGTTGGCTGCTTCATGGTCATTTCTGGGGTTTTCAGGAACAGTTGTTTGGCTTTTGAGTGGTCCATCTTGGCTTGGCTGGCTATTGGTTCTGGCAGGTTTGGCTTCTGGATTTATGGGGGTTTTCCCAATTTGATCATCTTTTTTGGACTGGCTTGACAGGCTTTCCTGAGGACAAAGAACTTGATTAAAAAAGAGGTCCCCAATTGGGGACCCCAAATTACTTAATGGAGGGTGAGCTTGAACTGGGCTTACTGGGAAGCTAAAATTAGCCTGCCCAGGCCCAGCCAAGCCCACCAAGTTGTCAGGATTCACCTTTTATAGCTGCTATTCTGTTCATTTACTTATTTTGCCTATATTGGCTTGTAGGTCTTTGCAGTATGGTTACTATTATTTTATGCACAATCTCCTCTTTTTTCTCTTTGTTTTCCATCTTTTGGGTTAAAATTAGGCTTTTTTAAAGCCTAGTTATGATCAAAATGCTAGTTAGTAATTTTCAAACTTCCCTTACCTTTTTTCAACCGGTTTTGAACCCTGGGCCTACACACTGAAGTAAGAAAACTTATTCCAAATTACTTACTTTTTCATATACACTCAATTACGTTTTCCAAGGCTTCAAACTCAGTTTTTCCTTACTTTCTTGCTTGCTTTAACTTCAAAAGCATTGCTGTAACCGTTTTTCTCCTCCTGGTGTCCCCTATCCTGAAGTTTAACTTTTTAAGTTTAAAACCAAAGCCATGTTTGTGTCTCTCCAGACCTCTTCCCTTCATCAAATACCATTAATCTTCTCAGGTTAAAACTCTCCATTCTAAGTTGCACCTCATTCCCCTGAGCTTTATAAAAAGGCTTGGTTCTCCAGTCTCAACAATAAGTTGAGATTGTTTGACTTGAACCCCAAAAAGGTACTTGTTAGGTTTTGTGGCTTGTGTTTCCTTTCAATTTTTGTTTTAGTTTCAATCTTTGTTCCTATGATTCCTTTTGACTTTATTCTCCACCAGTTAGGTAGTTTTTATAGTAGCACACACAATTTAATTGTTGATAGCTTTAATCCTCCCACTAGTTCAAACCATTTTCCAGACTTAGAGATAGACTTTTCAACCAAATCATCTGTCATTAAGACTGGTCTCTATTTTATCTTCTTAGGGTTAATAAATTGTCTTAGTCCTCATTTTACCTTGTATAAGCTTTTATGAGCCTTAGTTCAGTTGCTATTGCAGACCTTGCTCACCTTTCTATATTTGACTAATATAAATATCACTGGGTTAAAGGCTTTAGTTTATAATCATCTTCCCCAGACCATGAGACCTTACACAAGTCTTGGGCATATCTTTTGGGGCCCAGAACAGGCCCTGCAGCTACCACCAGGGCAGTAATGGTTCCTGCACCTGTATTTGCTTTGAAAATCAAAAAACCAGGTGCAGGTGAATCTCCCCTGCCTGCTAGCCCTGCCTGGTGGCTAGGAGCGGGGTTGATTTCCGCCTGGGGCCTCAAACCTGTTACTTTTGTAACAATAACCCATTTTAGAGTCACTGAATTAATTTGTACCCATTTCCCATATTTTATGCCATATTTTAAAAACACCCAGCACAATTTTTTCTAATTTATGTTTCAAAACCATGGCTTATCTTAGATATCTAGGTATCCTTATTATTTAAATTTCATTTCACACAACAATGTATTGGTTTTATTTACTGGTTGAGTTTCTATAGTGTTTTATTTTTGGAGTGATTTTTAACTCACCACTCCTGAGTGTATTTTGTCACAGATTTATATATTAAACATATGTACAGTAAAGGTTGACTCAGCATATTTTTGTGAATCCATGTATTTTGTATCTTATTGATAAGGAGCGCCTTTTGGATAAGCTTCAAATATAAAAGTAGGAGGAGAAGAAGTATATTTTATTGAATAATATTTTAGGCTTATATAGCTTTAGCTGTGGCAGGGATATTAGTTAGACCAAACCCAGGGGCTGGTCATGTGCTGGATGGTTTTGAGTTGTTGGATACCTGGACAGTCATGTGATATTGGTTTGTTGCCATTTCTTGTATGTCAAATGGTATATTAGAAAGGCATCAAATTGGGCAATGACTGGATGTTAGGTGTGATGGCCATAGCTGGAATACTTGTACATCCAGACTCTTGACACACCCCTTCCTTAAGGGGTTACTTTGGTACATCAGGAGGGGGCTTTGTCTTGACGTCTGTTGCCTGATGTTCCTGGAGTTGTTTACTAGTGGGCACCAACTGGGTCAAGTGTTCTCCTTTTCTAGGGCAGAGGCGAGATCTGTGGTACTTTTTGGTGATAGGCTCTATGGCACCCTGGAATTTAACCAGGTAGGTATTCCTGTCTGGTTGGTATCTGATGATTCTTCCTGGTCCCCTGTGTACTGAGTCTAGCTTCTTTCTGTTCCCAGCTAGGACCCAGACAGGGGAGTTGATGAGGAGTGGGTCCTCTGTTGAGGTTACCTTTTGAGTTTTGAGCCTCTTTATTTCAGCCAGTTTGGCTTTGAGGCGTATGTGTTGTAGAGCTGGTTTCTGTTCTACTTTGGGAGGTTTCCCCAGGGGATCTTCACATATGGTTGGTTATTGTGGGTGATTATTTCTGGCTTGTACCCGTAGGTTAGCTCAAACAGTGACTAGCCTGTCCCTTGGTTGGTACAAACCTGGGATACTAGTAATGTGTGTTTCACGTAGAGTGGCCATGTGTCTTTGGCTTTGCCGTCCATTATTTTTTCCAGTATTCTGATAAGGCTGCTGTTCAGGCGTTCAACTCTGCCGTTGGCCTGTAGCATGAGGTTGTGGAGTGCTTAATGTTCTTTGTTTTTAGATTGTTGTTCACTACGTGGCCTGTTAGCTCCTTTACTCCATCTTTTATGATGTAGTCTGGGGTGCTGTAGTCTGCTATGATTGCTTTATTGATGAATCAATTTATTGTTTCTGCCTTGTGATCTTTTGTTGCCCAGCAGATGGGCCAGCGTGTGGCAAAGTCAATAGCTACAATTAGGAAAGGTTGGTTTGTTTTGGTTTCTGGGAAGGGTCTCACTACGTCCAGTCCCCAAACATTGAATGGTTTGAGGTCAGGTACTGGGTTAACTGTTGGCTGTGGCGCCTTGGTGCTGGCGTATTTTTCACATACTGTACACTTTTATAGGACATCAATTATGTCTTGCTTCAGGTTGGGCCACCATACTATCTCTTTTAACGTGAGATATAGGTTGTTAGCCTTTGTGTGTCCTAGCAGACAATGGTGTCTTAGTATAGTGTCAACTCTTTGTGCAAGTGGGATTTATGGAATGTGTTTATCCTTGATGATTTGGTATACTGTGCCATTTTATATGTGGAAATTTTTTTCATTCCTTACTAGTGTATCATGGGTTAGTTGATGTGTGGAGGAATTCTTTCCTTTTGTCTTGTACTCAGTGTTGTATAGGTTTGGCCAGTCAGGGTCCAGGTGGTCAGGGTGATCCTCTCTTGGCTGGCATAGCCTGGAGAGAGCATTGGCCATGACCAGCTCTGCCCCCTTTTTGTATTGGATGTCCAGGTTAAACTGTTCCAGCAAGGACATTCATTTGGCTTGGCGCTGTGTGAGTGTGCTCTGAGTTTTGAAATAGATTAAGGATTTGTGGTCAGTTAGCACTTGGACGTTCAAGTGTCCTTTGAGGTAACATCTCCATTTCTTGCATGTGTGATATATTACTATCAATTCTTTAATGTGTATTGGGTACCTCTGTCCAGTATTTGTTAGTTTTCTGCTTTTGTAACATACTGGCAGGAAATCTTGCTGCCCTGGCTGGCAGATGCGTAAGACTGTGCCAATGGCGGTGTTGCTAGTGTCTGACTCAAGCTTGTAGCACCTGTTGTTATTAGGGTATTGCAAAATTGGTGCTTCAATCAAAGCTTGTTTCAATAGTTGGAAATTTTTATTGAATTCTGGTGTCCATATTAATTTCTTTTTGGCATTACCCTTAGTTAGGTCATTGATTGGTGTAGTGAGCTTTCTGCAGTCTTTGATGTTTTTCCTTAGGTAAGCTACCATTCCAAGAAAGCATCTAAGTTTTTTAACGGAGGTGGGGTGTTGCATGTTGTTTATGGCTTTAATTTTGTTTGGGTCTGCTTTGATGCCACTGTCAGAGACAATGTGGCCCAAGAACAGGAGTTCCTTTTCCATAAATAGGTACTTACTAGGCTTAGTGTATAGTTTGTGCTTTGTAAGTCAATTGAGTGTCTTGCAGACATGTGTGAGGTGTTCCTCTTTTGTTTTTGAAAATATGATGATGTTGTTGAGGTAGCATAATGTATTTGAGAATCCATTTAACGCCTGGTTCATCATGGTGAAAAACGTTGTGGGAGCGTTGGTCATCCTGAAATTCATTACTTTACATTCAAACAACCCAAATTGCGTGTGGAACACAGTCTTTGGTATGTCCTTCTCTTTGACTTCAACTTGGTTATAACCAGACGTGAGGTCAATTTTTGAGAAAAATTTTATACCGGAGACCCTTGCAAATGGGTCTTCTATGAGAGGAAGTGGGTATGTATTCTTTACTGTACTTGCATTTAGTGCTCTGTAGTCAGTAACTAAGCAAAGGGATCCTTCTTTCTTTTTTACAAAGAAAACTGCTGCCCCCCACAGGGATTCCAACAGACAAATGAATCCTTTGGCTAGGTTGTCCTCAATGTGTGTTTTGAGGGTTTGGGTCTCCATGGGGAGAGTCTGTAGAGGGGTGCAGGTTTGGGCATGGCTTTGCATAAGTCAATGCCATGTTTGACCTCTTGTTTGGGGGGGGGTAACTCTGTGAGTTCTTCCTTGAATACGTGAGCGTATTTGTTTAGGAGTGCCGCAAGTTCTGGGCATTGGATCTTTTGTGTTTGTATATTATTAAATTTGGAGTGCCTCATTATGTGGAGGGTACTGTCTTTGGTTAGATGTTCAGAGTCATCTTGATTTATGACTTGGACAAATACTGTGTCTCTTAGAATGAGGTTGTTGGGTTTTTTGAGAATGTTGAAATTGACTCCATTGTGTTTTATTGTCATGGTTTTTGTTTTCCAACATATTCTGGGGTTCACTCAGGTGAACTAGTTCATGCCTGCTACAATGTTGTAGTTTATGTTGTTCATGACAAGTCCATTGATGAACTTTTGGATTCCTTGGAAGTCAATTCTGAAGGGATTTGTTTTTCCTTTGAGTAGAACCTTTGATTTGTCTGCCATTTTGGTGTATTTGAAGTTGGTTTTGACAACTGATATTTTGTACTTGGTTAAAAATGGTTGGTAACCATAGTGTGTTGTGCACCAGAGTCAAAAAGAATTTTAAGTGTATGTGATTTGTAAGTGCATGGGTAGACAAGAAGTTGTGAGTGATCTTTAATTTTTACATTCATAAAAATGGAGGATTGCGGGACATGTGGGATGCGAGCAGCAAAGTTTGTGCCTTGGTACAATTTCTTGTCAAGTTGGGGGGAGACAGGGGCACTTAAGCCTGTTCCCCCTCCTCTTTTCCCTGTTCCTCTGTTTCAAGGCCTTTGAGTTCAGAGAATGTGGGGTCAGATTTGTAGCGGGTTGCTACTTTGGCGTTGTTAACTTTGGCAGTGTCCTCTTTCTTGGGATGGGAGTGGTTTGTGCTTTGGCTGTGATTGCCATTGTTACAATTGGAGTTGCTGTTGTTGTGGTTGGTATTTTGGCTTTTATTGCCATTGGCGTTCTCTCTGCCATTGCTGTTTGAGGAGCAGTTGCCGTTGCATGCAGCATATTCCATGTTGGCACGTTTTTCAGTGTGCTTGGCTTCAGCAATGAGCATGGGCATGGAGGTGTTAGCCTCTGGGCGGATGAGGGCAGCAACAGAGGGCTTCATTCTATTTATAAATGATGCTCTAGTGTTTATGTTATCATCTTATGCAGAGTTTTGAATTTTACAGTGTATTTCTTCAAATTCATTGGCGTAGGCTGTGATAGTGGTCTTCTGAGGAAGATTGCTTAGCTATATTGTGATGTCTTGGAGAGATTCAGTGACGCGGAAATTGTGGGTGATGTCGGCTTTGAACTCTTCCCAGTTGTCAAGATGGTTGTTGGTTTGTGAGCCAACCCAGGTGACAAACCAGTTAGTTACAGCCTTGTATAGGCGCTTGCTGGCTTCTTGGGCCCATTTTTTGTGGGGAATGTGGCTGGCGCAAAGTTTAGCGGCTGTGTGGTCTAGCCAGTTGATGATGTTTTCTTTGTTTTTAACAAAGAACTTGCCAATACCAATGTACTTGGTGTTGTTAACTTCACCTGTGATAGGTGGTTGTACGTTTGTTTGTGGTTGGAGGGAGCAATTGTATTGAATTATCTTGGCACATGCTTTGGGCATGACCAGACCTTTGAATACAGTGTATCCATTAGGAATATCTTCATCAATGTCGTGGACGTGGAAGTACGTTTTCCAGGTATCTTAGGATGTGGCCTGGTTGAGTACATGAGCAAAGGTGGGCGGGTTCTGTTCAGTCATATTCTCTTTCATTGGCATGGTCAAAAACTGTAGCTGCTACCAGTGATAAGGAGCACCTCTGGGAAAGCTTCAAATATGGAATTAAGAAGAGAAGAAGTATATTTTATTGGATAATACTTTATGATTATATAGCTTTAGCTGTAGCAGGGACATTAGTTGGACCAAACCCAGGGTCTGGTCATGTGCTGGATGGGTTTAAGTTGTTGGATACCTGGACAGTTATGTGATATTGGTTTGTTGCCATTTCTGGTATGTTGAATGGTATATTAGAAAGGCACCAACTTGGGCAATGACTGGATGTTAGGTGTGATGGCAATAGCCAGAATACTTGTACATCCAGACCCTTGACAATATTTTGAAAAAAAATTGTAGTGTGAGTATTTTTGTTTTTGTGTTGAGCCATTTTGTCTATTAACACCCAAAACCATGTTGAAAGATGGTATATTTACACTGATAGTTGCAGTTTGCTTAAATCTAAATCTATTTTAATTAAATCTGAGGCATTTTTGCTTATTTTCATAGCTGTAAAAATTACTTTATAATTGTATTTATCTCTTATAAGGAAATATTATATGACACTATGTTGGAGATTGGGAGAAAATATGATATGAGATATGCTTTGGGAATGACAAGTATATACTTCTGAGGAGTATAATAAACAAAATAAAGGTAAAATTAAGTAGAGAATGATACTTCGTTGATATGAATTTAGAGGATTATATAGTATCATGAGAAGCCACATGTTGTCCATTTACACCATGGCAGTCATGAGGCTTGTCCAGTTAATGTTCCATTTAGGGCTCAAAAGCTTTGATTCCCATATAAAATGGGCATTTGGTAATAGTGCCACCCATTTAATGATAATTTGGGGAATTACTTGTAGAATTACTTCCTTAAAAGGGAGTAATCAAATATGTTGTGATAGGAATTCTCACTGGGTGCCCCTGTGTCTGGAACCCATCTTCTGGGAAACATACCACCAAGATGGTGTATGGCTGCGGAGGGATTCAAACTGGTGACCAATGTTCTGATGGGAACGGAGACCATTCCCATGTGGAATATCTCCCCAAGTAAGTTTTTTCCAAGAGGGGATTGAATCTTCCAAGAAAAAAGTAGGCTCACAAGTAGATGAGCAAGAAGGCTAATGCCAGGGATAAAACAGAGTGGGTGTCAGAGCCTTGGAGTTTTCCATAAACATATGCTGTTTCTTCATAACAGGAGGGACTGGGGACAAGGGGGTGGGGGTGTACCAGACGCCTGATATCACGTGGCACCAAGACTTATTGAGATACTGAGGGGGAGTGGAGGAACTAGAATCTGCTCTAGTTCCTAGCAATATGCTGGCTTCCAAGGCCTGCATCATGATTAACCAAACCAACCATTTATACCCAAATGACTCCCATTGTCAGGAATATTCCTGACAACACCTTGTGTCAAGATGAACTTTTGGGTGTAATCAGGCTCAAAGAGCAAAACAAAAAATTGTAGCAGTTCTCCCTGATTGGAGCAACTGCCACAAAACACCTGGTCAAATAAACAGAAATTTAAAAATTAAATTTTGGGAAAAACAGTTTTTATATCCCAGCCACAGACCGCGTGGCCAGCCAGCCTGCCAGCTGGCAGGAGACAGCGCACCCCCCACAGCAGGACCGCTCATCCCTGCCAAATGGGGAAATTTCACAATTGGGAATCCCCAAAAAAGCAATTTCCCCAAACCCAAAAATGGGGGAACTGCTGCCCAAATTTGGAACCTACCAAATTTGAAGGGGGTTTAAAAGATGCCCAGCATGACAATTAATGCATCAACTACAGAAGTTGAATATGATTGCATGAAAGTACCTGAAAAGGCTCCAAAGTCATGCAATGTCAAGATTAAGAATTCATTGCCTGCCAATCCATTCCCATCCCACTCCCAAAAGGGAATTCTAGACAAAACCAAGTGTTTGGGGTTCACTGTCCAATGTTTTGCACTATTCATGCCCCACAAGGATGATAGTATATAATAAAGCCAAATCACTTGATGATAGTTTGTGCTATCATTGAGTGAAATTATCCCTCAATAGTATCACATAAATCAATTCAAAAAACTTTACCTACAATAAGTTAGACAAGACACTAAGCTTTGTCTGCCCTTCCCCAGGATTAGAAGATGAATCACCTAATTTTCTCAGCTGTCCTCACAGCATGCCTAGGGATTGGGGGCCACCAATATAATCAACAACATGGGCCATTCAACAAACCACCTGGCAAGTATTACTACAAGAAGCCAGCGCAGCTCAACTCCTCTGAGCAGTACACCTGTCCCACACTGGTATTGCCCCACTCCACCTAGTCTGTAGCCATATACACCTGTATATACTACATACCCATGTATTTGCTGGTAATTTTGGACATTATAACGTACATGCCAAATTCTTTCAATTGATGATGACAATCTATCCAATTGTGACGGCGCTCACAGGCTTCCAAGTTGCCAACTTGGTCCCTTATTTTGCTAGAATTCTTCCCCAATTGTTGGGTCTTTATACCCATTGGGAGGACTTGGGTAATCTCATGGCTATTGGAGTGAAAAGAGAAGCAAGAGTAATTAAGTGTCAAGTTGGTTTAGGAAAAGACTTTATTAACTGAAAAATTATGAAGACTGGCTCTATCAGGCTTATATAGCAACTGATGAGTAGAATTGGCTGTTTGCATAAAGGGGAAATGAGGAGTTTGGGGAAGTTTGAGATTGGATCTTCAAATAAAAAGGTGTAACACTTATTTAAATTATACAATTAAAAACTTATTCCATTTTTGTGACCCCTGATATTTCTAAGTGGTGTTTAAGTAGCTTGGAAATTATTACCACTGGCCCCACATATTCTGGGGCCAGGGTTGGGACCACAACAACCAGGGACAACAGCAACAGAAAGTATGGAACTTGGCAGGGTTATACAAGGGTTAAAAGCTTTAACTGATAATTTTGAATTTGAAATCAAAATTACATTGTCTGATTGGCTGCAGATAGTAACAGGTAATGGGTGGTTCAAATTCACTTTATTGCTAATCTTCTTTAGGTGGCAGTTGTTGTCTGGAGTTGTCCTGGCTTTGATTCCTGTCCCTCTTAGAAGAGGTTGACATTGTTGATGCAAATCAACACTAAAAGGTAAATTAGAACATATACTACTAACTAATATTTCCTTTTTAGGAGAAAGATTAATATCAGAAGTGGAAAAGGTATCAAGGGATAAATTTTTAACTTCAGAGTTAGAAAGAAGAATTGAATTGATGTTTTTGAAACCCTGTGTATTCTGAGTTGTGTTAGCAACTGTAATGTCTATTTTGGTTGAAACAGTTTTTCTCACTTTAAGATGAATTATGGCATCATTGTCCCATTAATGCCCACTTCACAAAGAGTTGATATAGCACTAAGGTACTATAGGGACTTATTTCATACCTAAAGGTGCAACTTATTCACATGATTCAAATCATAATACTGGTTTTTAACATCCTGCTTTGATGTGATCAAACTTGTGGACCAATGTGAGTTTTGTGAGAAGTTTTTTTAAATTTGAAGCACACCAAAAACCTGTATTTTCTATCTCATTGGGGAAAATCTTTAGGGTCTGGGCACTAGACATAGTTAGACTAATATGTGGGAAATAAAAGTTCTTTATAATATCATCTGTGGAATATGTAACCCAATAGACTGTGATAAAAGCCATAAAATAGCACATGTTAAATGATGTGTACTGCTTCATTGTGAAAAAATAATTGCAGGCTGGGAATTTAAAAAAATTACATAGTAAGAAGAAGTTCACCATCAAGAAGAAAACATATATCTGATCAAAAAGGAATCATTTATTTGGTTAATATGCCCTATCACCTTCAAGCTAACATCAAGATTGAGTAACTTAATTAATCCCTAGTAAAATATCTCATCAAACTATCACTAGAAAACCTAGAAAATTTGGTCACATATTTACACACTATCTACCAGGATCATTATTTCTGATTCTCCTGAGATCCAATTATCTCCAGTAGGTGTTAAAACTGGTGAATATTTTAGCCATAAAGCTTATTTAACCTTTGAAAAATTACAAAAAATGTCCCAGGAACTGGTTTGGAAACAGAAGAACTATATTTTTGGACTCAGGATAAAAAGAATTTATTAATTCAAGTCCCTACCCAGATTCAAACCTGATACCTTTCTAGAAGCCATTCCAAAAACTGAATTTTATTAATATGAGTTTAATTTAAACTATAAGTTTAAATCTGTTGCTTACTATAATTATAGTCAATCAGAGGACCCAAAAAAACTGGTGAAAATGGCTATGAAATTGGCAGATTTAGTCAGAGCTCCAGGTTAAGTGTTAATACACCAGAAGAATGTTTAATAAAGCATTTATCTCTTATGTTGTATGTTGCTTCCACCAGCCATTATTCTAACCATTTTAACTCCATTTTATTAACTACTGCTTGATTTGTGTATAAAGAAGTAGTTTAAGTGTTTTAGACAACCCAAAGAAAACAGTTAAAACATGTAACTTACTTTTCAATCCTGAAATACTTAATTCTTAATTTATTCTTGTTTGAATGTTTGAAGCTGAAGTTTAACTTGAACTTACTTAACCAATCTAAACACTCTCTTTTCTACCCTATATAAGCTTGTGGTATATGTTCACATTATTTTCTTGATAAATAAAATTATTAATTCATCATTTTGTCTTATTTTATAGTTTTTAGTTAATTTTTTGTCCTACCTTCTATTAAACAATCCAAGGTCTCATGTTGGGGGAACTCTGGTTTTAAATGGTTTGTAATCCTGCTGTTTCTTCAAGTGGTGTATAAATCAGTGTCCTTGAGAGCCTCCCCTGGGTCTGAAACAATATCTTATGAGAATCCAGATAAGTACTGAAGAAAAGTTATTCCTGGGTAGTGGTATACCATGTCCATTCCTTTGGATAATCCTCCCGTCAAGAAAAGGGTTATCTCCACTAATGACTATTTGACACATAATCCCCTCAAATATTACATCTACTAGCCACTGAATTCATGTTATTATATCTTGAGAAATACTTTATGCTAGGTTAATTCAATCCTCTTCTAGTTAGATGTTGTTTTTTGTGAGCTCTTTCATATGGGGATAGTTTGCATTCCCATTGTGACTATGCTTACTGAATTAAATATATCTGTCTTAGCTTGTCAAGTGTTAACCTTGCTTTCAACTGAGTGGGTTCATGACACTGTTTTGATGGTCTGCTGAGTACACTGTAACACTTACATAGTGCTCAATTTATATTAATAGTCTTCATAATCAAACATGGAATAGCATCTACTAAGAAAATACAAAGCTAGTACTATCCAGAAAGATAACCAATAGGGAAATCCCAAAGATCTAATAGATATATGCAACACATTCAGTGTGTAAACCCTATATAATCCAAGACTGTGAACCCCCATTACTCCATAGATCTTATGTTGGTGATAAGGTCTGGATTATAACCCCTGATATTCAAATGCATAATAAGAAGATAATTAAAGTTATAGTCATTAACTTCTATCTAAATCCATTTATTTGGTATAAGAACAAGTAATATTCTGGAATTAAAAGGTGCAGTAATAAGATTGTCTAAGACTCTGTAGATCAAAGATCCAACTAATAGATATTGTCAACCCAGTGACAATACAATCATTGGAGCAATATTATATATGTGCTTTCAACAAATTACCCCTAACACTCTATATGAGGACCCCTGAGGGAGGTGTTACAATGAGCCCAAACTCTTGCAGGTCAACCAAGGTCTTGCCTCAATATGTTGTCTTTTTGTATAATACCGATATCAAAACTTCACCAATAGCACCACCCTTTACCAAAAGTGTTTCTCCGTTAATGATGTCCTAATATAATCTCATTCTTCTCTATACATATTGAATTGAAGGTATCACATTTTCAGGACCACCCTTTGTCCTGTCATGGGGTTATAATTTTTTATTATCTTTAATAAAGATATACTTTCCCAATATTGTTATTTTCTTTTAAACATACCTGCTGACCATAAAAAAGTTATTAAATAATAAATATAATATGTATCCAATAATGATATACACATTGGTACTTTATGTGATATCACTGATATAAAAGTTTTCATGTATTTTACCATCAGTTAAATATAAATTATTAAGAGCTTATATCCAACCATTTTGTTAATGGTATAAATGTCATTTCCAAATAAACATATTGATTTATCTAGTATTTTTTCACATTCATTACAAAAATAAATTGAGTGAGAAGCCCCATACTTTTAGTGTATGTAAAGAATAAAAACTACACAGCAAAAACTTGGAGCTGCAGGGTTTCGATCCCCGTGCCTCCCGCATGCAAAGCGGGCGCTCTACCAATTGAGCTACAACCCCTGAGTATGATTTTAAGGTTAGGTAAGCTGTACATATACTAAAAATTACGCTATATAAAGATAAACAATGAGTTAATTTGATTCTTTGTATTATGCATATTTATAAATTAGTTTTTGGGTATATAAATGATAGTTTTTAAAGATTTTTATGATAATTTGATATCATACTCAAACTTATTAAAAGCTTTAGTTGATGTATCTTTTAATAAATTAGCTATTTCCTTTGGTTTATCCAAATTTTGCAGCTATTTATAGATTTATTTTTAAATTTTTGGTTTTTTAACCAATAATTCTTCTATCAATAACAATAAAGTTGTATAAAATTTTAGATTATATGATATTTCTTTAAAAAAATCCTCATAAACAATGTGTTTGAATTCTATCTTAAAGCAATGTGAAATCTTTCTTGTAGCCAACATAACAATGTCAAAACAACAGGGTTGACCCTTGTTAAGGTTCCAACCTAATGGTGTTGTGACTCTCAATTTGACTTCCAATTGCCCCAAAGACAAATGAGAAAGCTGAGTCAAATATCAAATCCAGCAACATGACCATATGGCAATCCCTGTACAGTGGACATCTCAATTCAGCGCTTGACTCATTACAAGGATTAAGCCACCCCTATCTATCCAACCAAATGATCTTTACAATCATTTACTACTATCCTGATTCAGAATAACTATATAACATCTATATCTTAATAAATAAAATGATCTAGTTTCCAATCATTTTCTCCCTTGTAACTCTGCTAAAATATCACAGTTACAGCAACAATAAGTAGGAAAAATCATTATTATAACAGTATGCTCATTAGTTTGGCTGAGTATGGTATGTTTCTCACTAATATTGACTCTTCATTTTAAAAAGGGATTTCTATGAAACTTAATGGACAGATTGTGTCCTCATTAAATTTAAAACATTATAGCTCCCTACCAAGTAGAAAATGTTGTATCACCATATGGGGTTTATTTTAAGTATTTACCTCAAAAATCCATGGAAAACATTTTAAGAATGAAAGGCTACTGAACAAAAGCCAAGCCTGATGTTAATAAAAAACATATTGAACTAAGTATCAAATGCAATAAACTTCAAATAATTTCAAGTTTTATTTAATCATTATATAATATCAATAATACAGTATTTTTCAAATACACTTATAAGATAAAACTTATTTGACAGTACTTTTTAAATAAAAAAGGTCAATTAGTGCTGTACTTTTAAGAGCTTTTAAGATAAAAAACAAAGTTATACTAGAGAAAAATAAGTTTGTGCATGGAAAAAATACAAATGGAACAAGATTTTAGCAACATCAATGAAAAAAACCTTTAATTCTTTTGATGCAACATATAAAATGCACCAATCACTAGGATTATGCATAGCTAAACTCAAATTTAATGTCACTAACTGAACAAAAAATGTACCAAAAATTTCAAATGTATATTATAGATTCCAAATGGCACTTGGATGTATATTATTAATACATAAAAAGTATACTAAAACACAGAATCAAGAATAGAAAATGAACAATAGTCACACACATGGCAAAAAACCAAACAAACAACATTGGCTTTTTACTTAATTCTGATTAAAAGTAAATTTAAAAAAGAAAAGATAAATATCCACAGTTAATCCAGTGAAGTTATTTGGGAAATCAGGGTATAAAAATTCAAAATCTAGCCTCTTAATTGGATCAATAAAAAATTTTCTAGTATTTTTTAGCAAAATATAGCCTATAATAAAACTGCAAACAAGTTATATTCCTACTGTTTTTATTAATGATTTATTAAAACAATAAAATAGGGATTTCAAGTGATAATGAACTTTACCTTATTGAAAATAAAACACCAAGAGCGTATGACAATCATAGCCAAAAATTATGGGACTATTACTACTACTGTATAACCCAGCACTAAAATTTTGCTTAGAAAAATGAATGAATAAATTATCCTGTCATTAGAACTAATTTCATGCTCTTTAGACACCACCCATAGACCACCACTTACCATGTCACTTTTCTGAGTTGTACACAATAATAAATTAATTCAATTTGGTTCAAGCTAATGAGACCCCTTTTGCACCCATAAAAATCAGCCAATCAGAATCTGATTTTTCTAAGGAGGACAAATCAAGTAAATTATAACAGAAAAGTATTTTTTAACCAAACATGTTATTAAGAAGATTGTGACCACAAATACAGGTAGCTTGACTTTTGGAAAAGTACTGAATGCCTTGGGTTCACATGAGCAAACACAATGAGTAATTTTCATGGGATAAAAAAGCAGAGAAACACTATAAAAATGAATTCTATAAAATTAAAAGGGTATTGTTGTAACTGTGCTGTTTTAGCAGAGTTACAAGGGGAAAATATTTAGAAACTAGATAATAATCTTTATTGAGAGATAGTGATTATATAGTAATTGTGAATCAAGGATAACAGAAACATGATTGTGTTGATCACACAGTTGGATGATGAAGGGGGTGGCTTGATCCTGGTAATGAGTCAAGTGTCAAAACAAGGTATTCACTGTAGGGGATCAGCATTTGTTCATGTTGTTGGATTTGGCAATTTGAGTTGACTTCTAAGTCTGACTTCAGGTGGCCGGGTAATTGGATTGCAGGTCACAAACCTGCTTACTCAGAACCTTGCTAGCAGGTTGAGCCTGCTGTTTTGACACCCCCCAACTGAAGGTTGGCCTCCTCTGGGGGTTGGTTGTCAGGGAGGTTGCCAGGAGCCCGGGCAACATACTGGACTAACTGTTGCTCTGTGGCAGGCAGGGCGGTTTCACATTATTTTTGCCTTGCTTTGCAGGTTTTCAGGTAATCATGGTGGAGAATTTTGTCCTGTTTAGGCTTCCCAAGTCCTTGCACAAGGTAAGTGTTATTTTTATTTAGCTTTAGGATAGTTGCTGGGCCTACTTTTTTGGGTTGTAGTTTGCTTTTATCAACATTCATGACCCAAACTTTGTCACCAACTTCATGTTTATTTTGGATGGGGACAAAAGTTTTTTGCAAACAGTTGTTTTCCTTTTCTGTTTGTTTACTGTTGGCCTCTATAATCTTGAGGGTCTGAGCAAGGGGGGACTTTGCTTGGAATTTACAGCTTGGGTCCTGATAGTGCTTGAATGATATTGGGCTGTGTGCCATATACCAACTCAAAAGGGCTTTTCCCAGTGGGTCTGTTCACTCAGGTTTGGCACACAAGTATTGCAGTTGATAGCTGCTTATACCAGTCTTCAGGTCTCCTGGTGGTGAGCTTGGCCAAGGCTTGTACAAGGCTGCAATTTAGCTGCTCTACACGTCCATTGGCCTGCGGGTGTTATGGTGTTGTCATGGTGTGTTTGACTTATTTTTAGCAAGGTATACATTGGTGTCTTCAGAGGTTAATTCTTTCCCTTCATCAGCTATCAGGAGCTCTGGCTTTCCAAACTTGCTGATTATTTCTCTTCCTATGAACTGCCACATATCATTGCCAGTGTGCACCTTTACTGCTTGGGCTACTGGCCATTGTGTAGCAAAGTTTATAGCATTGATGATGTATTTCTTTATATTGTGTTTTCTTGGCATGGGGCTGACAATGTCTAGGGCCCACACCTTGAAGGATAGTTGCGTGTGGATGGTTAGTACTGATTTTGGTGGGGTTTTGCTTTTTGCAAATTTCTTGCACACTTCACATTGGTCTAGGACTTCTTGGACGTCACAATACAGGGTTGGCCACCAGGCCTTGTATTTAAGGAACTTGTATAGGTTGCAACTCTTGGTGTGTCCTAGGTCTCTATGGTATTGTAGGATGGTATTCACTTGCTGGTGTGTGGGGATGTAAGAGATGGTAGTTCTGTTGGACATTTTTTTGGTGCAAGGTTCCATACACGTCAGAGAATAGGTATTTGTTATTAATGACTGTTTCCTTTGTTATGTTGGTTGTGCCAGGGGGAAGCCCTTGTCTTTTGTCTGTAGTACCAAGAGGGACCAGTCTGGGTCAAGCCTATTTTCTCCCCTTGTGGCACAGACATACAGGCACAAGAGGGCGTCTACCCTGGTGAGTTCTGGATCAGGTTTGTATTGTATGAGCGTATTGAATCTCTCCAAGAGCTCCATCCAGCGGGCTTGGCGGCAAGATAGATTTTCTTGGGGTTTGAGGTATATGAGCAACTTGTGGTTGGTCAATGCCATGAATTCTTCCTGTCATTCTAGATAACAATGCCATTTGACTAGGCAGTGTACAATGGCCAGTAGTTCCTTGTTGTGGATAGGGTATTGACACTTGCCATCTGTCAACTTTTGGGATTCATAAGCTACAGGCAGGAAATCATCATCATTATTTTTGATTCATAGTACTCCCTCAATGGATGTGTCTGAGGCGTTGGTTTTTATTTGATATTCCACGTCACATATGAGTTATTGCAGGATGGGAGCTGTTGTGAGTTTATCTTTGAGACATCTAAAACTGTTAGGAAGCCAGTCATAGGTAGAGGCATTGGGCGGCTTGGGGTGAGGTGCAGTTGAGCCGGCGGGTAGGACCCACCATAGAATGGGTGCTAACTTGATAATATAAGATACAGATTGCCTGAGTAAGGACCAGGGTCTGGAGTTGGGGACCATGGAATCCACAAAACTGATCAAAGTAATGTATAGTACTCCAAACAGTTGGGTAGAGGGGGTCTTGGCTGCAGCAGTAGGTTCCAGCGGGCGGTCTGGTTGTGGGGTTAAAGGAGGAGTCATAGGAACAAAATAGGCAGGCAGATAATTGTACTTGTCTTTGAACAATCTTGGGGGCCTTTTGTACCACTTTCCTTCTTGTCCTATATATTTGGTTTCTCTAGTCCTAGCCAAGGGATTGGAAATGAGGATGGTCTCCAAGTTGTACTCTGAATAGGCTGGGTTGGGGGGGGGTATTCAGTAAAATGCACAGGTCCAAAGAGGGCTCCTGGGGGACGGTATAATGCCTGGGGCAATTTGGCAGATTGGTCTCAGGGGAGTGCGGCAGCCTGGCGGTCTACTTGACTGGAATTAAGATGGAAGATCACTAAGACTAGATAGGGTAATATTTGTTTGAACCAAAGGTTCATAAAACTTTATTATTGAAAACAACAATGTGGTCTTCCCCAAACTGCCAGGATTTTTATACCATGGGACTTTGCTTCTTTGATCTTTGCAGGGTTCAAGTTCACAGGCAAGGTACTGGCAGGGCGTGGGTCTTGGCTTAGAGTCTCAAGGGCAGCAGATCCAGGTGGTGCCTGTTCTGATGAGTAGAAGTGGCAATGCTTTGTTCTGCCACCACTGTTCATTATGTCACCTGAGTAGTTCAATTGCACTACCCTTTGGGTCAGCATGCTGGTGGTCATTGGCAGAGTTAAGAATAGGTTTTGTTTTAACCTCCTTAAGGCAAGCTGCAACCGCTGCATAGGTTTGGGTCTTTGGTGGCTCAAGGTTAGTGTCAATCTGATGACCATTTGGGGAATTTTCCTTGGGAGACTGGCAGGTCTCAGAGTAACTCATTAACTTGGGTATGCAATTTAGCAAGTGGGCAGGTTCTTGTCCACTTTGTGTGACTTGAGTAGTCTTTGGAGGGTCCTCTGTAGTAGGCCGGCAGATTGCGGAATAATTTACTGGTTCAAGTCTGTAATTTAACGGATTGGTGGGTCCTGGACTGGTCTGGATGGTTTGATCCGCCTTCTGGGGACTGGGGTTCAACTCTTGGGTTTTTAATACAAGTATTGAAGTGTCATTAATGACAAAAACAGAGGTCAAGTTGGGGGGTCCACACAAACTTGGATTTGGCGCCAGTTATGGCAGATAAGGGGCAGTCAAGACGCCTCAGCCAGGTATGAAGCAGCATATATAGGCCAACATCCCCAGGAAGGTACAGAGTTCTGACTTATCCTTGGGTGGTGGCATCTTGAAGATGGCCTGTATCTTTTAACTGTTGGGTTTGATGCCGTCTTTTGAGACTATGTGTCCCAAGAAGGGTAGTTGTTCCCAGAAGAACTGGCATTTGGAGGGCTTGGCCAACAGTTTGTGCTGTGCCAAGGTTGCAAAGACTTCCTCCAGGTCTTTATGGTGCTGTTCCACCAAGGGGCTGTAGACAATAATATTGTCCAGGTACACTAGGACATGTTTGCCTATGTGTGGTGCAAACACTTTGTTCATGAAGGTTACAAAGGTGGGCGGGGCATTGGTCATGCCAAAGTTGAGTACCACACATTTGTAGGAACCGTACTTAGTGTGGAAGGCTGTCTTGGGGATGTCTTTCTCCTTGATACAAATCTGATTGTAACCTGCAGTTAGGTCAATCTTGGAGAAGACAGTGGCTTTTCCCAAGGCATCAAAGAGGTTGTCAATCAGTGGCAGTGGGTAACAATTCTTAATGGTAACTTTGTTTAGGGCGCAGTAGTCTGTGACCAGGCGTAAGGTACCTTCCTTTTTAGCCACAAGGAATACAGCGGCCCCAAAGGGAGACTGTGAGGGGCGGATAAGTCCTTTTTCTAATGCCTCCTTGAGGTAGGCGCATAAGGTGTTGTCTTAATTTGGGGTCAGCCTGTAGATGGGGCGCGCCTTGGGTACAGCCCCTTGAGTTGGATGGAGTGCTGAATATGCTTCTCAGGGGGCAGCTCAGGTAGTGCTTCCTTAAAGATTTCTGGATAGCGGGCCACAATGTGGCAGTCCTGAGGCGTGGAGGTATCCTGGTGATTTTTGAAGTGTATGATCTTGTACTGGCAGGAATCCCAGTCAATTGCCTTCAGGTTTTCTTTTTTTCCAGGGTCTCTGTAATGCGCACAAAGACGTGGTTGTGTAGGAGTTGATCTACTGAGTCAGGGTAGATCTGGTGGTTGACACCTTCACGCTTGATGGTCAACACTGAGGTTGACCAGTCAATGTGAGGATTGTTCTTTTGCAACCAATTCAAACCCAGTACAATGTCAAACTTTGGAAAGTCAATGTCGGGACCTTGGATGGTGGAGTCTAGATTCTCAAGCATGACAGAGAAGGGGGCAGTTTCCTTTGTCACGGCAATGTGATGTTCATCAGCCAGGACCACGTTTTTAATCTGCAAAGGATTAGTGGCCAAATTGAATTTATCCACAAAGCTGCTGTTGACTAAGGTTTGATCTGCGCCTGAGTCCAGGAGTGCTAAGCCTGTGTAACTGTGAAAGCAGAAAGGGTAAGACATCAATTTATTGGGATGTCTGGCAATGGTGTATAGTACCGGGTCTTCCAAGGGCACTTGGATCATTGGACATTTGTCCACGTCCTTGGGTCAGTATTTATTGTTGGGAAAGTCAGGAGTTGTGCAGGGAGAGCTTGGCTTGCTTAATGCTCTCCCCAGGCTTTTCCCTTGTCTTGATTGCCTTGTGTGGCAGTGATACAGAAATGGGTACAATTTGACTGGCCATTGTTTCCACTCCCATGTCCATTTGAGCTTGTGGGTTTATAGTTGGTGTTATTCCTGTTGCTTCCAGGGGGTGGTTGAGTGGAGCGCCTGCCTGTGTGAGAATCCTTGGGTCTCTCTTGTTTTCCAGTTTGTGTCTTATGAAGGGCATTGGATGTTTGTTCTGTTTTCTCTGCTTCACGGTACAGGCTTTGCAGGTTGATCACCTGGTCCAGGTTCACATGTCTCATTACGTGTGACTTGAGGGCGTTGTAGCACATGAGGTGTGTGGCTGAGGTGTCAAAGGCCATGTCAGAGGGTACACAAAGTTGGAGTCCCTTGTAGGCGCAGGTGAGTTCCTTCACAGTGCCTGTCTGAGTTAGGTTCTCTACTTGGCGTATGATCATGAGCGCTGTGTCCTTAAGCACAAACCTTACCAAGAAGTCTTGTTTGAAAGTATCCCAGTTCTTCTTGGCATGTTCTTTGTGCCATTTTTCACACCAGGTGCCAGCATCGTGGGTTAGTTGGATGGAGATTTCCACAATCCTAAATTGCTGTGACCATTCCATCTGGGCCAGCTTGCTCTGGTTAGAAAGGATCCATGCAGCAGCGTTGCTGTTGTTGGCCCCAGCAAAAGGTTACAAGGCAGCGCTTTGTAGTCTTTGGGCTACGTAGATGGGCATAGTGTTTTTGTCAGTTAGTTGCAGGATGGTGGCAGCTGTCTGAAAGAATCCTTGTGCAGACATGTCATTGAAGGCAGGTAGTGGAATCACCGTATTCTGGTACAGGACAAAGCCATCAGGTATCTCAGCACCAGGGGTGTATGGGGTCCAGTCCAGCAGAAGGCCAGACATAATTCTGTCAAGGATTTGTTGGCCGCAGCAAGTACGGGCAACATGTGGAATCTTACAAGATAAGGTAGGATTGACAACCTACCTGTGCTACCAATGTTGTAACTGTGCTGTTTTAGCAGAGTTACAAGGGGAAAAATATTTAGAAATTAGATAACATTCTTTATTGAGAGATAGTGATTATATAGTCATTGTGAATCAAGGATAACAGGAACATGATTGCGTTGATCACACAGTTGAATGGTGAAGGGGATGGCTTGATCCTGGTAATGAGTCAAGTGCCAAAACAAGGTATCCACCATAAGGGATCATCATTTGTTCATGTTGTTGGATTTGGCAATTCAAGTTGACTTACTAGTCTGGCTTTGAGTGGCCGGGTAATCAGATTGCAGGTCACAAACCTGCTTGCTTGGAACCTTGCTGGCAGGTCAAGCCTGCTGTTTTGACACCTGTATTCTATTATACTTTTTGCCAATTATATTTGCAGGTACTGTAAATTTAAAACCTAAACATAAAAACGCGGGATTGCCAAATCCTTAGTCCAAATTTCAAATCACTTTTGCAGGCAACTCAGCTGAGCAAAAAATAAAATATTTAATAAAATCAACCATTTAATTTGAATTTTTTTGATTTATTTAAATTGGCAAAGTTTAAATCCTTTAAGCAGATAACTCAACTAACTAAAGACAAAACACAGCAAATAAATACAGGATAAATGAATCAGAAATGCAGGATTCTAATGTATGATCTGAGATTTCCTGTATTTCAAACAAATCATAGACATCATGTAAAAATTAACAAATATGAAATTGCAGGATTTTCAAATCCAGAAACCAAGTTTCAAATCATAATTGCAGTGAATTTGAAAAAAAATAATTTATGGGTGTCTAGAAAAGAAAGTCAAAGGATCTAGAGTATATTTGTGCTAATTCTTTTAGGAATCATAGGTATTCTCAAAAATCACCCTCTTCCATTTTAGGATGACTAAAATTTGGATGCTTAATTACAGTAGATTTTAGAAAAAACTGATAATAAAATAGATTATAAGATATAGTTCTATTTTATTATTAGCGTTTTCTAAAATCTACTGTAATCAAGTATTCTTAATAGCAATCCATTAACACATAGCATAGTAATCTGGTGATATTTCACTTTGAAGTTTTCTTTCCCACCTCTTCTTCTTCCTTGAATTTTTTCAAATTTTTGTTGGCCCCCGGCGTAGCCAGGAGCCAAAAAACTTTCAAATTTTTTTGCGTCATCAGGAGGGTGGCTCATATATCATTATATGGGTTTGTGTTTGCTATATTAGTGATTTAGAGTGAAGAATATTGAATTGTTTCCAGTTTAGACAATTTTACATTTTACTTAATTTCTTGTCTAAACATGATTGTTGAGATTGGATTTTTCATTTGATTTTATCCAGAGTAGAGCTTCTTGATTTGGACTGATTTATCCTAGTTTCTTACGTTACATTCAATTTGAATTCCAGTTCCCGCAATTAATATTTGAGTTTACTAGTGGCATTCATCTATGATTTGAAATTTGGTTCTTGGGTTTGACAATCCTGCAATTTTAAAAAACATAGTAAACTTAATGAAAATGGTTGATGGATTTAAATGCTTCAAATCTGATTCCAGTTAATTCATTTTGTCCATTGGAAATATGCAGTTTGACTTGAACTTTGCAAAGTGTCTATGAGTTTCCGCATTTTTAAAAATTCAAACACAAATAAAAAGAATTCAATTTAATTAATAAAGGTTATCCCCCAAAAGTGATACACAATTTGGACCAAGAATTTGAAATAACATATTTTTGCCATTAGATTCTGAATTTATAGTAATATTTTTCTTATCTGCAATGCTGTAAATTGAAATGTCATATTTACTATTGCTTTCAAGATGGCATTTTTTGAGATAGAATTTTCAATATAGTGTAGCCTACCGATTTTCTAAATAGCTAGAGCCAATATTAACATACCTCATAGGTAATGATTATTAACACATGTGTAAAAATCATTGGATTTCATGTTGGGTGGAACTGGTGACAATAAATCAAGATGGATTTGTTGATAGTACACAGGTTCAGACTTGTGGCCTAAAAACTTTTATGCATCATATCAATAAAGGGTTTGATTCTTCAATTAAATGAAATGAGCCGTATTTCATATTTATAACTTTTTATTTGATTGTTACAAAACATTTATTACAATATTTGTTGTATTAAAATATAAATTTTGTCTCTGATTTTAATATGCTTAAATATATCCAACCAACATCTGAAGTTTTTCACAATTGTAATAAATACTAAAATTTAAGTCATTATAACATTAAATATTTTTTAATTCCAATTAAAAATAAAAGATAAAAATCTAAAAAAGTTAAAGCCGGACAAATCCTCTTTATTTGATTGGCTCAGAACCAATGGCTTTGGGGGAAAGGACTCAGAGTGCTTTTAGAAAGCCACCACTACTGTAAATTCAGAACCTGAACGTAAAAATGTGGGATTGTCAAATCCTTGGTCCAAATTTTGAATCACTTTTGTGGGATGGCCTTTTTATAATTAAATTGATTTTTTTGAGTATTTATTTGAATATTTGAAAGTGCAGGAACTCATAGACACTTTGCAAAGTTCAAGTCAAGCTGCATAAATCCAATGGTCAAAATGAAGTAACTGGAATCAGATTTGAAGTGTTCAAATCCATCAACCATTTTCATTAAGTTTACTATGTCTTTTAGTTTTGTGGGATTTTCAAATCCATGAACCAAATTTAAAATCACTTTTGAATGCCATTAGTAAACTCAAATAATAATTGCGGGAACTGGAAATTAAATTGAATGTACAGTAAGCACACTAGGAAACACCAACCCAAATCAAGAAGCTCCACCACAACTAAAATCAAATGAAAAATTCAATCTCATTAACCATAATTAGATATAAAGAGTTATTAAACTTTAAAATCATCCAACCCCAGAAAGTATACAATATTAATCACTTCAAATCACCAATATAGAAACTCTGCTACTATTCAAGGATAAATCAAGAGAAAATAACTACCTGCAACTAAACCAATAAATCCAAATAAATAAATATTTAATCTAAAATATATTTTTTTTTTATTTTTATGGACCATCAATTGCATTCTCAACCCGCTGCTGCACCAGCCTGCAGGGCAGCCCGTCCACAAGGACATCCCAGAGGGTCCAATAACAGACCCAGAACCCAACTTGAGGGGAGTCATGCCAATACACAGGCCTCCCAAGGTGTCATTGCCATCCAACCACCTCCTGAATCCCAAGCCAAGAACAGTAGCCTTAATCCAAGACAGAAGCCACTCTCAAGGCCTGCAACAAAAGTCTCCTATACCAGGGTCACTGGGAACACTGAGGTTACTTACACCTCCACTGTGTACCCAGTTGTCACTTGGCCCCACACTCTTGACCCAAGAGTTGCTACTTCCTGCCCCCGCATCTTTGATACCTCCTATCAGTCATTGGCCACAACTGAGGAGCCATCTGTGCCTGTGTCTTATGTCACCATTGACGGTGCCAGCACAATCAAGCGTGATCCCACCTTCTACACAAAGGTCCCCATCCCCTGTGTTGATCCTGGTAGCCAAGATGCTGTGGTACCTGTCAAGGGCTGGCGTCAGTTGACCAATAGTGAGCGTGAAGCTCTCTTCAACTGCTTGAACGGGGGAATGGCAGTTTGGGATATTTCATCCCAATTTGGTGTCACAGCAAGATACATTGCTGACATCAACACCAAGTTTGGCAACACTGGGCAAATTGCCAAATCCACCAAGGCTAAGCAACAGCCCAAACTCCTTTAGCCCATTCATATTGATGTAATCAAGCTGTGGGTAGCCAAGGATTGCCACCTGGACACACTTGCTGTTCAATCAATGCTTGCCACAGAGTTTGGGCTTTCTGTTTCTAAAACCCTTGTTTACAAAACTATGGTTGATTTAGGCTTCTTGTGGAAGGTGCTCAGAGTTTCTCTGTACAATAAGAACAGTGAAAAGACCATTGAGGATTGACACATTTATGCTGAGACATATCTGGTACTAAAGGAGATTGGGAATGTCCAGTTCTTCTATATTGACAAATTGTTGTTTTCCTCCTCACTCAGGTCTAGGCATGGGTGGGTTGAGAAGTGTCAGGAATATTCCTGACAACACTGTGATTTAGGACAATATTTTGTGCAAAATTAATTGTGAGGAAAAAAATAAAAAAATTGCAGCAGTTCCCCCTTATTGGGGAAACTGTCACAAAAAGTTGGGGCCAGGAAACAAGAATTAAAAATAAGAATTTTAATTCAGATGGGTTTTATACCCCATCTGCGGGCCGCACACCAAGCCTGGCGGCTTGCCCGGGCTTGGCCGCCAGCCCGCCTACCACTGCCAGCCAGTCCCCCACCTAGGCCGCCAAATGGGGAAATTGCCAAAAGGGGAAACCCAGAAAGGCAAGTTCCCCAAAGCCAAATGGAGGGGGGAACTGCTGCCCAAATTTGGAATTTACCAAATTTGGGAGGGGCTGACAAGCTGCTCAACCCATCCATTCCTGCATTAACTGCAAAAGTTGAATTTGAATGCATCAAAGTGCCTGAAGATGTTTCAATTCCATGCAATGCCACAGATAACAATTCATTGCCTACCAAGCTACTCCCATCTCAATCCCAAATGGGAATTCTAGACAACACCAAGAGTTTGGGGTTCCCTATCCAATGCTTTGTATTATTCATGCTACCACAAGGATGATAGTATATAATAAAGCCAATTCACTTGATGATAGTTTGTGCTATCATTGAGTGAAATTACCCCTCAGTAGTATCACATAAATCAATCAGAAACTTTTACCTTACAAGAAAGTTAAAAACATTAAGCTTTGTCTGCCCTTTCCCAGGATCAGAAGATGAACCATTTAATCTTCTCAGCTGTACTCACAGCCTGCCTAGGGATTGGGAGCCACCAATACTATCACCAGCATGGGCTGTTTAATAAACTGCCCAACAAGTACATCTACAAGGAGCCAGCGCAGCTAAATTACTCCGAGCTGTACTCCTGGCCCACACTGGTGTTGCCCCGCTCCACCCAGTCTGTAGCTATATACACCTGTGTATACTATGTACTTACATATTTTGCTGGTAATTTTGGAAGATTTAACGTACACACCAAGTTCTTCAGATGGATGATGACGGTCTTTTCCATTGTGACGGCGTTCACAGGATTCCAAGTTGCCAACTTGGTACCCTACTTTGCTAAAATACTCCCTCATATGTTGGGGCTTTACAGTATGATAGCACCCTTACTGGGGCTTACACCAACGGCCTCAGGCTCAACTATGTTCAGATATCTTACCTTGATATGCCTTACATTCCTGCTTCCCTCCTACTTGTCTGTTATACTTGTTTTTGCTGCTTTCAGGCTCTCCAATCTAGAGGAGAGGCCATACAACCCACCAGTACCCACCAGGTATAGAATGTTATCCTCAGTCAACTTTATAAATCCACAATCCATTCCTCTAAGAAACAAGCAATATTCACCCTGCTCTCCTTCTCCCACACCTTGTTTGAAGCTGAGCCAGCCTGTTTTACCACTGGCGTCCAAAAGGTTCTTCATATGGCAAATCAACTCACCGGTCAACAGAAAGACTGGTTTGCTGCCATTGTACTAAAAGAGCTGGGGTTACGCCATGACTCTAACTCCTTCAGTCAGAAGTTTGTTGCAACTGGACCAATGGGGATCCAGTATGATGAATTGGGGAAGACAACAGTCCAATAGGAAAGGACATAAATATAAGAATAAGGTATTGTTTATTGTAGAATATTGTGATTAATATACTATATGGGAAAAGCCACAAGGCCACAAGGGGGTGGCATAGTGGGAAGATCCATGTAAGGTTAGAAGCCAAGGAATAACTTGTGCAGGAATCAGCAAGTCAAATTGGCAGCACTCCTAATTAGGATGAAGTACCTGCCATTTGATATTGCCATCAGATTGACCCATAATGTTAGATATGTCAAGGGGCAGCTCATCAAGCGCCCCCTGTGTACTGTAAGATACATTAGCAGGCAAGTCTGGCAACTTGGTTGCAACACCCCCCCCTTGCCCCCTGCTTGTTGTCAGACACCAGGACTGGAGTCTGAGGAAGGTCTGGGAAGGTCCGCATGAACAACCTTTGTGTTGGGATGGCGCAGCAGGGGTGCAAGCAATCATGGTGAAGCTTCTTGGTGTTCCCTTGGGCATCCTCAAGTTGGTAGGTGTAGTTTTCATAGACTGCAGCTATCTTGAAGGGCCCTAGGGTGTTGGGTTCTAATTTGGCAGAATTGGGATTGAGGGTGTAGACGGGGTTACCTATGGCGTATCTAGCTTTGAGGTGTTTTGTCCCTCCTGAAATCCACTTGTGTTTGATCTCCCAGGCTTTGGCACGCCATTGGTCTAGGGATGGAGTTGTCACTAGGGGGGCTTGTTGGGAACCTTGGACCGTAGTTTCCCCCTGTTTAACCCCTGTCAGACTATCAGGTTTTCCAAAGGCCAGGGTGCTAGGGCTGAACCCAGTGCCCCTGTTGATCCTTGCTTGCAGGATCAGTAGGGCAGTGGGAAGATGTTCAGTCCACGCAGTGTTAGGGTGCTCTTGCAAGAGCTTGGCAATCAGTTGAACCAGGGAGCCATTTAACCGTTCCACGCGTCCTTTGGCTTGCAGATGGTAGGGGGTTGTGACTATATGCTGGAGCGCGTTCTTGACGCAGTATGCCTTCACAACATGTCCAACAAGTTTAAGTCTGCCATCTGTGATGAGACACTTGGGTTGCCCAAAGCAAGCCACAATCTCTTTGCCAATAAAGCGGGTAACAGTGGTGGCGGTGTGGTTGGTTGTTGCCCAGGCCACTGGCCAACAAATGAATTAGTCAATAGCGATGATAATATACTTCTTACCCAGTCTGTCTTTGGGGAGCGGTCCCACAATGTCAAGAGCCCACTGCTCAAAGGGCTCCATAGCCTTGATGGGTAGGACAGACTTGGGAGGTGCAGGTTTGGACGTATTCTTTTCACACAACACACACATCTTGAGGAGATCCAAGATGTCTTGACGCATGCACAGCCACCAAAACTTTTGTTTCATAATCTTGAAGAGGTTACGCCCTCTGATGTGACCCATGGTTTGGTGATAGTGCAAGATGATGTCCCCTTGTTGTGTGGTGGGAATGTAAGGCATCTTCTCATCTATCTCTGCCCAGCGGCAGACATTACCAGCATTGATGGTGAATTGACTTTTGTTGTCCTTCAGCTTGGAGATGGTGACTAAGTTAAGGCCCTTGTAGAGGGTCGCCTCAGGGCGCAGGTAGAGCATGGGCCAATCTGGGTCCAAACTGTCATCCCCAGTGATGAATGCTACATAGAGTTGTGAAAGAGCGTCAGCTGTGACAAGTTCTTTTCCAGTCTTGTATTTGATGTGTAACTGATAGGGGGATAGACACTCAACCCATCCTGCCTGGCGGCATGTCAAATGAGACGTGTTGAAGTACTGGAGTGACTTGTGGTCTGTCAGAACACGGGATGGGAAGGTTGCACCTTCCAAGTAACAGCGCCACTTCTCAACGCAGTGTACAATGGCTGTCAGCTCTTTATCATGGATGGGATAACGTTGTTCCAAGTCAGTGAGCTTCCTGGACTCATATGCTACAGGGAGGAAGACGCCATTGTCAGTTTCTACCCTTAGCACGCCCCCTATGGCCCTGTCAGAGGCGTCAGTCTCTAATTTTTACTGTTGGTTTTGGTTGGGAAACTGCAGTACTAGTGCTGTTGTGAGCCTTTGCTTCAATGTCTCAAAGGCTTGATCTCTGGCGGGGGTCCAATGGAAGCGCTGTTTGGTATTGAGGAGCTCAGTGAGAGGTGCAATTAGTTCCCTGCAATTGGGGATGAACTTGCGTACATAGGCAACCATGCCCAAGAAGGTACACACTTGGCCCACATCAGTGAGAGGTGGCATGATAGTGATTACCTTGATTTTAGCATGATCAGGCTTTATCCCTTGGGCAGAGATGGTGTGCCCAAGGAATAATAACTCTGACTTGAGAAACTCACATTTGGAGGGTTTAGCTTTTAGCTGATTTTTCCAAAGTGTAAAGGACAGTGCAGAGGTGTTGGAGGTGTGTGGTTTGATCTTGACTGAAGACAATAATGTTGTCAAGGTACACAGCCACACACTTTCCAATTAGTTCCTCAAAGGCTTTTTTCATCAACATGGCAAAGGTGGAGGGAGCGTTGGTCATTCCAAAGTTCATGACACAACACTCAAACAACCCGTAGCGTGTGCAGAAGGCAGTTTTTGCCTCGTCCCCTGGTGCAACGTGGACCTGGTTGTACCCTGCAGTGAGATCAATCTTGCTAAAGACCTTTGCGTCTGTGAGTGTATCAAACAGGTTGTCAATCAGCGGCAGGGGGTATTTATTTGTAACTGTCACCTCATTTAAGGCGCGGTAATCTGTGACCAGGCAAAGTGACCCGCCCTTCTTGGCTACAAAGAAGACAGTTGCCCCATATGGAGACAGCAAGGGGCAAATAAAGCCCTTACTGAGCGCCTCCAAAAGGTGCTGGCAGAGGATTTTATCTTCCTTTGGTGTGAGACAGTATAATGGTTGTGCTTTAGGTAACAATCCTTGAAGTTGTACAGCGTGCTGGATCTCCTGAGGCAGAGATAGTTGTTTGAGTGTTTCACTGAATAAATCCTTGTACTCCTTGAGGAGTGCAGCTAGCGCTGGTGGTGGTGATGATGACAAGGGAGGGACTGAAGATGATTCTGCAAAGATTACTTTGACTGAGCATTGGTTAAAGTCTAGTTTCCCCCCTTGAAATTGTATGAGCCTGTCTCCCTTATTCTGAAAAACACAGTGTCATGTAGTAACTTGTTCATTTCCATGGGGTAAATCTGAAAACCCACCTCATTTCTATTGAGGGTGATGACAGAGGTATCCCAGTCAATGTAAGGGTGGTTATGCTGAAGCCAGTTGAGGCCAGCAATTACGTTGTGGCTGAGGCCTGCCATGATTGGCCCAGAGAGCTTAACCTGGACGTTCCCCATTCTTACAGAGAAGGGTACTGTCTTGTGGGTGATGGCAACTCTGCAGGAGTCAGCTACACGTACTGCTTTGAATCTGCTGGGTACTTGGTCTAATTGCTGGGAGTTGGCAAACACCTGATCTACCATGGTGTGATCAGCCCCAGTATCTACCAGTAACTTGTGGGTGTTCCCACAGAAACGGAAGCAATAGGACAATCGTGTTACTTTATTTGAGGAATGAGCGGCTTGCAACATGGGGTCATCACATGGACCTGAAAGACGTCCAGAGTTTCAACCTTGTGAAGATTGTAGTTGTGGGGGTTCTTTGCAAGCAAGGGCTGAGAGGGTGGGTCAGTTGGAGTTGTAATGCCTCTTGTTGCTACAACCCCCAGGCTTTTCCCTGGTCCTCAATTAGTGCTAGCTGGAGCTCCCCATTGAGGGGGTGTTTAGTTGCACTTTCTTGTTGACGAGATTGGTGATGGCCCACTTGACTTTGGCCATTGTTAGGTGCAGAACATGGTTGGGGTGGAGAATTGTTGGTGTGGCAGAAGCCCATCAAAGCCTGGTTATTGGCCTCTACAATGGCTTTATAGCAGTTGTCAATAGAGGTGCAGCAGCCAACAGAAACCCACTTGCAGATATGGGGTTTTAACCCATTAACAATAAGGGTGAGCAACATGGCATTCCCATTGGTCACTCCTTTGGGGGGCAGCAGCAAGGGCTTTTTGCCACGCGGTGAGATACTTGGGGACGGAACCAGTCTGCTTGATGGCTAAGAGGGGAGTCCCCAAGATAATGAGAGAGAAAGTTTCACTATATTGGGATTTGGCGGCGTCTTGAAATGTTGCCCAGGTGACGTTAAACTCCTGGCTGGCCCAGTTGGTGAACCACACAGCGGCGGGCCCTGTGAGGTGGCCATATGCAGTGGCAACCCACATGGACTCTGGGACCTGAAGGATACAAAGGCGTGTTTTGGTGGACTGGAGCCAACTGACAATGTCAGCTCCTTTAACACCGCCAGCAAAAGACTCTAGTTGGAGGTTGAGCATACATTGAGACAGATCTGACTGTGGCAGGGTGACGCTAGCTTCACGCTGCCTGAGGCAGAGCCAATTGTATACACTGGTGAGAACTAGCTGATCTTGATAGATGACATAACCCTTGGGAATGTCCCCCTTGGGGATTGGAAGGAATTTCTCTTGTTGTGGAGTAGCCATGCGGCCCGTACTCCGTCCTTTCTTGGGGGAATTTTGTTTTAAAATAGGTTGTGAACCTACTTCTGCTACCACTGTTGCAACTGGACCAATGGGGATCCAGTATGATGAATTGGGGAAGGCAAAAGTTCAATAGGAAAGGAAAGAATAATAAGAATAAGGTATTGAAATTGTAGAATATTGTGATTAATATACTATATGGGGAAAGCCACAAGGCCACAAGGGGGTGGTATAGTGTGAAGTTCCATGTAAGGTTTGAAGCCAAGGAATAACTTGTGCGGGAATAAGCAAGTCAAATTGGCAGCACTCCTAATTAGGATGAAGTACCTGCCATTTGATATTGCCATCAGATTAATTAATAATGTTAGATACATCAAGGGGCGGCTCATCAAGCGCCCCCTGTGTATCATAAGATACGTTAGCAGGCAAGTCTGGAAACTTGGTTGCAACAAGTTGTTGAACTCAGTCAGCTCCCCTGAGGATCTAAACAATATCTGTCAGAAAATATACTCTCTGAGACAAGGAACATCTACCACTGCCCACTACACCAAACAGTTCTCAAAGCTCAAGGAGTCTCTCAACCTGGATAGTGATAAAGCCTGCTACTTGTATTATGCAGGGCTCTCACCCCAAGTCCAGGAATTCCTCCTCCATCATAAGCTTCCAGAGACTTACGGCGAGGTCATCCAAGACGTTCAAACTTGGGGAGCGCAGTATGAAAATACCCTCCCCGCCAAGGCCACCCACCTCAACTCTGTTCAAGTTGAGGTTGCTGGAACTCCTGCTGAAGCTAAAGTCCCCTGTCTTGGGGTGATCCCCAGACCTGGGGGGGGGCTTTATGCTATCCAATGAAGAGAAGGCCCGCCATGTTGCACAAGGTCTCTGTTTTACTGTAGTCTTGCAGGTCACACAGTGATGAATTGTTCCATTGCCCAACCCAACCCCTTTAAACCTCACTCAAATCCCCAGCCCCTTATGGCAGCTGAGAAAGGAGGTAATAAAGCAACTACTTCTCTCTACTCCACAGTCCCCATCACCCTGGCTTCCAATACCAAGAAAATACACACCACCGCCCTACTTGACACAGGAGCCATGGGGAATTTTATTGACCACCTCCTGGTAAAAGGTCTTAGCAAGCAGGCCACACCAGGGGGAACCGCCAAGCTGGCCAATGGGAGCACTCCCCCAATGTACTGGGTCATGGAACCAACCACTGTGGAAATTGGGGGGATGAGGTTTGAACTAAACTTCTCCTCCTTAGAGAACCTTGCCTTCCCCGTCATACTAGGAATGCCTTAGTGGCAGGAAGCCAGATGTAACATTGATTGGGACACAAATCAGGTCAACATCTCCAGTCAGGGCCAGACCAGCATGGCACCACTTGGGAGAAACTCCACGCCCACCAGCACAGTCATGCCCATATTGGTGATTCCCCACCTAGATGAGATGTAAGAAGAGTACACCAACATTTTTAGCAAAGTCCTGATGCAAGGTCTCCTCAAGCAGAGAGCATGTGACCTCAGGATTGACCTTCTACCCGGCAAAATCCCAAAATGGGGAAAGGTTTATCCCACCACACATGCACAAGGTCTGGTACTAAAGGAATACATCTCTGACCTAATGGCCAAATGACACATGAGACAAGCTCAATCCTCCTGCTCTTCACCAATCTTCTTTGTTAAGAAAGGGGATGGAGGACTACGCCCATGTGGAGACTACAGTCCGCTCAATACCATCACAGTGAAGGATTGCTACCCAGTTTCCTCCGCAGAGCAATTAACAGACCGCCTGACAGGAGCCTACATATTTTCTAAACTTTATCTCTGCAATGCCTACAATCAGGTCCAAATTGCGGAAGGGGACAAGTGAAAGACAGCAGTCAGAACAGTCTTTGGCCTTTACAAGTACCTGGTCATGCCATTTGAACTCTGCAATGCACCCTCTGCCTTCCAAGCCCTGATCAACAAGATTCTCTTTGACCTCTTGGATGTCTGTGTAGTGGTTTACCTAGACAACATTCTAGTGTACTCCAAGGATAAAGCCTCACACCTCTGTGACCTGAAGAAGTTCCTGGAACGCTTACGCCAGGCCAAGCTATACTGCAAAAGGGAGAAATGTGAATTCCTCAAACAAGAGGTATAATTCCTGGGGTACACAATCTGGAAAGGCGGCTTTGCCATTGCGCCATCCAAAATTGCAGCGGTAATCAAATGGCAGATCCCAGACACCCAATCAAAATTGAGAGGTTTCCTGGGGTTGGCTAACTTTTGCTGTAAGTTCATCAAGAATTTTGCAAAGATAGAGGAACCCCTCACGTCGTTGACTGCCAAAAGTGTACCTTACACTTGGACAGATGAGGCACATAAATCATTTGAGACCCTCAAAACCTCCTTAACAACAGCCCCGGTACTCTGACAACCTGACCCCAAGCTCCAATTTTTTTTGGAGACTGACGCTTCAGACTTTGTCTTAGGCGCAGTCTTGCTTCAGGAAGGGGAGCCTGGAGTATACCACCCTGTGGCATACTTCTCTAAGAAGCTGCTAGATTGTGAACAAAACTACAATGTGTACAAAAAGGAGCTCATGGCCATAGTTAAAGCTTTCAAACACTAGCAACAATACCAAGAAGGAGCCAAGCAAACTGTCATTGTCTGTACCAACCACAGGAACTTTTTATACTTCACAGAGAATAGGAAAATCTGCCAACAACTCTCCAGATGGGCTCTGGATTTGTCCTCCTAAGACTTCAAAATCAGTTACATCCCAGGGCACACCAATAACACACCAGATGCCCTGAGCAGACGAGAAAATCACAATGAAAGAGACCAGTCCCACAGCCATTTCAACACCCAGCCAGTCCTAGATACCAACCAGTTCTTGATGGCTGTCCTTGGGGCCTCCTAACCACTCTCATCCTTGGAGAAGGAGGTGAAGAACGCCCAGAAGAACTCCCCACTCATCCAGGACCTAATTGCCAAAATGAACTCTGCAAACCCCAAACCCAACTACTCTATCCACAAGGGCTTCCTTTACAGACTTGATAGATTGGTGGTACCCCCAGGAGCCATTCAGAATCAGGTCCTACAGGAGTTACATGACTCCCTGCTAGGTGGTCACGGAGGAATCAAGAAAACTATGGCGCGTCTTTGAATCAGCTACTGGTGGCCATCCATGTTTCCCCAAGTAAAAAATTACATCTCACAATGTGTCTCATGTATGAGGAACAAAAACTCCACACAGAAGCCACAGGGTTTGCTTCAACCCCTCCCAATCCCATCCATGTCATGAGAATCTATCTCCATGGATTTCATTATGGACCTACCTCCCAGTCAAGGGTTTGCAGGGATTCTGGTTATTGTGGATTGCCTCACCAAAGCCGCAGAGTTCATCAGGAATTATGGCCACCGCCACAGTCTGGTTATTACTTAACCACATTTACTGCCACCATGGTCTCCCCAAAGACATTGTCTCAGACAGAGGAACCCAGTTCACTTCCAAATTCTGGGGCAAAATAATGCATCAAATCCAAGTAAAGCTCAGCCTGTCAACATCCTTCCACCCTCAAACCAATGGTTAAACAGAGCAAGTTAACCAGATACTGAAAACTTATCTCTGCGCCTACGTCAACACTAAGCAGGATAATTGGGCGGAACTACTACCCTTGGCCCAGTTTAGCTACAACAGTTCTTACCACTTGGGAGCTAAGATGTCCCCATTCACGGCCAACTATGGTTTCTCTCTGCAAGGAATTCCCACTAAAGGCTGCCCAGGGACATTACCTCAAGCCAACAAGTACTTCCAAAACCTAAGGGATACCCAGAAACATCTACAGAGTAACATCAGAGAGGCCCAACAAAAGTACAAGGTTCAAGCCAACAAACACCAAGGTGCCAGCTCAGAGTTCAAAGTAGGCTCCAATGTGTATCTTGACACCAAGAACCTCAAGATTAACCAAATGGGTAGGAAGCTAGGACCCCACTGTATTAGCCCTCTCAAAGTACTCCAGCAAATCTCTGACACAATGTACAGAGTACAGCTCCCTGATTGCTCTAGTGACCATAACGTCTTCCATGTATCCAAACTAGAGGCAGAAAGAGGAAGCCCCCATGTGCATCAGACTAAAGACTGTAACCCCCACCAACAATCCTACAACGCACCCCAGAGTGGGAAGTGGAGGCCATACTAGGGTATAGGAAAATTTGCAACCAGGTCCAGTACCTAGTTTCATGGGTAGGGTACCCACCGGAATTAAACTCATGGGAACCGTTAAAGAACCTTGCCAACACTCCTGACCTTATTGCCCAGTACCGCCAACAGACAGGTTTGTAAAGAAGGGAAGGAGAAGCGGCTGCCAGGAATATTCCTGACAACACTGTGATTCAGGACAATATTTTGTGCAAAATTAATTGTGAGGAACATAATAAAAAATGGCAGCAGTTCCCCCTTAGTTAGGAAACTGAAGCAAAAAAGTTGGGGCCAGGAAACAGGAATTTAAAAATAAGAATTTTAATTTAGATGGGGTTTATACCCCATCTGTGGGCCGCGCGGCCAACTGCCAGCTGTCTGCAGGCCGCACACCCAACCACCAGGCGCCTGCCGGCCGCACGCCTGCCCTCAGCCAGCCAGCCCCTGCCTGCCCACCACCGCCAGTCCCCCACCCAGGCCTCCAAATGGGGAAATTGCCAAAAGGGGAAACCCAGAAAGGGCATTCCCCAAAGCCAAATAGAGGGGAACTGCTGCCCAAATTTGGAATTTACCAAATTTGGGAGGGGCTGACAAGCTGCTCAACCCATCTATTCCTGCATTAACTGCAAAAGTTGAAATTGAATGCATCAAAGTGCCTGAAGATGTTTCAATTCCATGCAATGCCACAGATAACAATTCATTGCCTACCAAGCTACTCCCATCTCAATCCCAAATGGGAATTCTAGACAACACCAAGAGTTTGGGGTTCCCTATCCAATGCTTTGTATTATTCATGCTACCACAAGGATGATAGTATATAATAAAGCCAATTCACTTGATGATAGTTTGTGCTATCATTGAGTGAAATTACCCCTCAGTAGTATCACATAAATCAATCAGAAACTTTTACCTTACAAGAAAGTTAAAAACATTAAGCTTTGTCTGCCCTTTCCCAGGATCAGAAGATGAACCATTTAATCTTCTCAGCTGTACTCACAGCCTGCCTAGGGATTGGGGGCCACCAATACTATCATTAGCATGGGCTGTTTAATAAACTGCCCAACAAGTACATCTACAAGGAGCCAGCGCAGCTAAATTACTCCGAGCTGTACTCCTGGCCCACGCTGGTGTTGCCCCTCTCCACCCAGTCTGTAGCTATATACACCTGTGTATACTATGTACTTACATATTTTGCCAGTAATTTTGGAAGATTTAACATACACACCAAGGTCTTCAGATGGATGATGAAAGTCTTTCCCATTGTGACAGCGCTCACAGGATTCCAAGTTGCCAACTTGGTACCCTACTTTGCTAAAATACTCCCTCATATGTTGGGGCTTTACAGAAGGGGTCCAAGGACGGCGTAGCCCATTGTGCAGCTGTCTATTCCCAGACCTATTCATTGGTTGCACTTCTTGGTTTTTGCAGGTTGGACTAGTATCAGATGATTAAAGACTCCCATAACAGTGAAACTTTTCTCAATTTTCTCCGAGCTGTCAAGGAGTACCTTTAGATAAATTACAGCAGCAAAACCAATGTTGTTGTGCTTGATAATGACAGGCTCCACAAAGTGGATCTGGTTGTGTCTGAGTTCCCCCCATTGACAAGAATAGCCACTCCTCCAGCCACTGCCTTGCTGATTGTCTAATGAGACTTCTCTTCCTCCCGCTGTATTCTCCATTTATGAATCCAATCAAGAAGGTGTTTGGTTGGATCAAGAATAAGGTGAAACAAGGCCTCACTCAGGACACAGAGGATCTCTTCAACATTCTTGAGATCAGCTAATTTGTAATGCCACCCAATGTGGTGGCGGCTTTTTATGAGCACTTGGAATCCTTCCTCCCTAAAGCCCTGGCCTCCAAGCCAATCAGATAAATGGGCGCTCTGGGTTTTATTTAGTTTTAATTTAATTTAGTTTGTTTTTATTAGGACCCAATAATTATTATTTATATATAATAATGTGACGTTTGAATGTATTATAGACATATAAGAATACACAGAAAAGTAAAGTAAAATTAATTGTACTAGGTATGAGGACAAGTATTTTTATTATAATGCACTGAATATTATTATTGGCTTTTGAGCTAACAAATGAATAAAGTAAAAAAATATTAAAATAAATTAGTTTATTTAAATAAAGTGAATTGTTGATGGTACTTTGGATTTTTTAAGCCACAAATTAGACCTTGCATGTCATCATATGATCCTTGTTATTTCAGTGTCACTATAACCACACAACACGGCAACCAATGATTTTCATGTATTGCTTACTAATTAGTACTTAGGATGCAGGTCAAGTATATTGAATATGTTTAACAAATCACATTACAAGAGAAAGGTAATTTGAGTTCTAAACAATCATTTTTTTAGAACAATAGTGGAGCATGCCACATGATGCGGATAAATTCAATTCTTGATGTTTATCCATGTGATAAATAAACCTGTACTTGACGAGCTAATAAATAAAAACACTTTTAACTTATTTTTAATATTTGACGTGGTTGCAACTTTAACTAATGTCTTGTAATATATTTAGATATATTAATATTATAATTTACATACTAAAATAAAAAATAAAAAATAAAATATTAAAAGTATAATTATAATTATAAATCTTAAAAGTTAACTATTAAAGTTTAAATAATTGAAATATAACAATTTTATTAAATTGTGATTTATTCAATATCAAAATATTTGATATTAAAAATTTTAATATTGTAATATGTTTTATTAAAATTTTAATAGTTAACTTTTAGATACTAAATTTTTTAATATTTAAATATGTAATTTAAAATTTTTATAGTAAAATTTTAATATTACATATTTCAATATTAAAATTTTTGTATTAAAATATAAAAAGGTAAAAAAATAAAATTTTATTTGCAAGGGGAAAATATTTATTGGGGGATGTTGATTGCAAAGAGAATGCAATTTTTCCGGGGAATTATACCCTAAAATTAAGTTTTCAGCTAAAGCATCTAATTGGATCTTCATACTCTTCTGTACATGGTGGACAACCCTGGATGTGATTGCTAGAGGGGTGGCGCCCTGTACCCTAGTAGTTGTTGATTGTTTGATAAAAGACAGTTGGGTAAGGGAATCAATCAATAGGGGTTTTTCAGGGGGCACATATTACCTGTATAGCGTTGCCAATGCAAATGAGTCATACAGGACATGCTCAACTGTACTGTATCCCCGTGGTGTCTTCTGGCGGTTGAGGGCTACACGGCAAATATCCATGTGAATAGGTACATCCTCCAACTTTTTGATGTTGGTTTTTAATATGCAGTGTAGGAGGATTCCCAGGTATACCACAACGTGGATTCTCTGCAAGGTATACTTTTCCAAGAACATGCATAATTTTTTTGAAAGTTTGAACTAGCCTTATTAATATAGGATATTTGATTGAACTTGAAGAGGGTTCCGGGGGCGCCCAACTTGAATCAGCTTCAGGCCTTGGCAAAAAAAATAAATAAAGGTTTAAAATTATTCACAAGGACTGCATCTCCAACTTTATTTGATAGTGCCTTAAAAACTTCATTAAAAATTGCAGTTTTCAAATATTCATTTCCTATTTGAAAGTTGGTTTTTATTGAATTCTTTTCATATTTGTTGATTTTTGTGAAGGGGAATCTTTGAATGCTTTTGTACATATATTCATTGAAGTTCAGTTTGATATCCCCGCAAATTTCATTCATTTCTTTGATTTTGATATTTGATCCTATTTCATATGCTTCCCTTATCCATAGCAAGCACCCTGTGGGTGGTGAATATTCCCTATCTTGAGCTTCAATATCAAAAAAATTATTCATATTATGTTGAATTATTTTATTTATTTGGTTTTTATTTATTTGTTTTACAGGGGCCACCAGTGACTGGTAACCCCTGTAAAACCAACTTGGTGTAAAAGCCGCCACTTCCGCGACCTCATCCCCATTACTGGTGATGACTAAAATAAATATAAGTAAAACATAAAAAGACTTACTAATTGTTTCCTCGTGGCCCCCCTCAGCCACAGGCGCCACTTTGGCAAACTTTATGAATTTTGTATGCTCTTCATTAATTTTTCTAGGCTTAATTTTTCTTATCTTTCTTGCAACTTGTGTTTCTTCTTGGTTTTCATTTGATAAATTTTCTGTATTTCTTTAAGCGCTTCAGCTTCTTGATTGTGTTTAATTTTCATCTGTTTCCATTTGATTGTTTTCCTCTTCATTGGTGTTAATTTCCTTTTGAATTTCAGTTCCTTCAATTAGTTTGATCTTATTGTTTTCTTTGGCCCCCTGCCAGAACTCTCACAAATTATAGGCCGCGTTGTTGAACTTCAGACTTGAGAAAATTGTTCCCTGTAGATTAAGTAATGCTTCTTTGTTCTTTTCATCCATAATATTTCCCAATTTATCCAGAGCATCTTATTTTGACTGGATTAGTGGCTGGCCCTTGTTACCCAGCTTTCCTGTTACTATTTCCCTGATATTTTTTTCAAGTTCAACAACCTTTTGCAGGTGTGCCTCTAATTTGTTGATCAAGTTATAGATTGTTGACATATTGTTTGAATTCCATCAAAAAACTGGTTTTTATAGTACTATCTTCATTGCAGACATATTTTTCATCATCATTAATAAATTAAAGACAGTACACTTAAATATTGCATTAAAATATAGCAATTGGACGTCAACTTTTGATATTTAGAAATTATGTGCATAACTTAATGCATTTTATTTAATAAAATCCATTGTAAACTTGGCTTTTTCCATTATAATTTAATGAAATGTACTGTGTTTATATTAGGGCCATTAACACTTAGTACAAATATTGATGTATAGTGCATTTTACAGCCCGTATATTTACCTATTGGTTATAATTCTGTAAACTTTTCAGTTGGATTTTGCAAAGTAATAATAATGTAATGTGTTAATAAATTAAAGTTTATTGTCATTAATTGGCTGATTTTCTTTGATGTGGCAATTGTGCATTTCCTGATATTTACACACCAGTATCTAATTGGTTGGTTTCACATCCAATTGCACAGGCAATAGGAAAACAAGCCGCCACCCCAAGTCTGGATGTAGTCAGAGTGGCAGCTTGTTTTCCTATTGCCTGTGCAATTGGATGTGAAACCAACCAATTAGATACTGGTGTGTAAATATCAGGAAATGCACAATTGCCACATCAAAGAAAATCAGCCAATTAATGACAATAAACTTTAATTTATTAACACATTACATTATTATTACCTCACAAAATCTGACTGAAAAGTTTACAGAATTATAACCAATAGGTAAATATACGGGCTGTAAAATGCACTATGCATCAATATTTGTACTAAGTGTTAATGGCCCTAATAAAACACAGTACATTTCATTAAATTATAATGGAAACAGCCAAGTTTTCAATGAATTTTATTAAACAAAATGTATTGAGTTATGCACATAATATCAAAATATCAAGAGTTGACGTCTAATTGCAATATTTCAATGCAATATTTATGTTTATTGTCTTTAATTTATTAATGAAAATGAAAAATATGTCTGCTCATAATTTTAAGCTATTTGTAAAATGTACAACATTTTATTAATTATGGGAAATTCTAATAGTGTAAAAAATATATTATTAATTATTAATTGAAAGAGAGATATCAATTTTAATAAGTTATCACAAAGAAAAGATTTATTTACTAATCAAAGGACGGGAAGGGAAGGGAATGGGCAGAATGGACGCCGTCTTCATCTGCGTCTGTAAAAGAGGGCATCAGAGATAGTGGGGAGGGAACAGGTGGTGGTTTGGGAGTCAGGGTTGGAAGGCAGGTGGCTTGATGGGAAGGCAGGGTTTGTTGACTGGGAAGGAGCAGCAAGAGCTGATTGCTTCAATTGCTCTAATTCTTCTTCCATCACATATACTGGCTTGACAAAACAGATGGACTGGCGTGTGGGGGAGATGGGGGTCCTTTCTGGACTTATCACTATCACTTGCATAGAAGATGCTGAGATCAAATAAGTCCTGGACAGACGCGGAAGAAAAAAGCTCATACCCCTTATCAATTTGGGTGCATAGTTTGTTGTAGGTGGCAGGCTTTAAGCGCCTGAGGGCAGAACCAAAAATGTAGAGACATACATCTGCAAGATACATGTTGCTGTAGTTGATGGTTAGGACCAGCAGGTATGCCCCACAGCCCTGATTTCTTGGGTTGCCCATTACTGCTGCTCCATCTCTGCACAAAGTACAATGTGTGCACGTTGTTTTGTGTGGCCCACTCCTCCAGCATGGCCTTGAGCTCTGTCTGGTAGGCATAACCATCTGCGGTGTTTAATATTGCTGAGTAATAATTGATGCCCAAAGGTGAAAATACCAATAAACCCCCAACAAACCAATACAATATTGGGCTGCGCTTGTACACGTCAGACTGTATACGCTTCTCTCCAAAGTCTTGGATACTTGCAGATATCATAGCATACAACAGGAAGATTATGTCATTCTGGGCCTTCATTGCCCTCCCTTTGATAAAATTAATAATAGTTGAATTGTAGGGGTCAGTGTTCACCAAAATGGGGACACTGAGAATTTGATTAGACAAGATTCTAGCAGCAACCACAACACTGTGCATCCACAAACTCACTGTTCTTTTGTTGATGAAGATGCTGTGGAGTCCCAACTGGAGAGGTACCTGGACCAGGGGCATCCACAGGTCATGTTCCATAATGACCATCATAATGGGATGGGCTGTATCACCTTTGGTTGAAGTATGGGCACCAGTCAGGGTCTTCTTGGTAGGGGGCCACAGTATGCGTGGGCTTGCAGGGTTGCAGTCACAGTAGACTTTGCAAACCGCATTGCAGTTGCAATTTCCCCAAGGGACATAAGCTTCCCTTGCTTTTCAATAATTTCAAGAACAATCTCTGGAGTGATTAGTTTTCTTCTGCGTCTTGCAGGCTGATTGGCTGGGGGAGGGATGTGTTCATCTTGGGAACTAGTCAATGCCATCTGATTGGCTGTTTTGGGGTTCTGGGCTCTCTGGGTAACCCCATGGCTAAAATGGCTGGTTCTGGATGCCATTGCTGATAAGGGATTGGGTTGTCAGCTGCCTGTGCATGGTGAGCAAACAGGGCCATGCTGGAAGTTGCAGGAAAAAGAACAGACTCCTGGGTGGGGCTTGCAGAGGGGCCTGCGGGTTGGGAGTGGCCATAGACAGAGGCTTCACCATTAAGAGACCCTGCTAGCCCTGCATGATTTTGTCAAGACCAGGGAACAGCTCATTGACTTGGTTGGTGTTGGAATAGGACATAATAAAAATTTATTATAATTTTAAACTCAGGAAGAGAAATGTATATTTTAGTCAATTTTATTGTTATATGTGTTAATTTTATGAATATTATGATCTAAATTTTAGCCATCTTAAATTGGAATAGGGTGATTTTTGAGAATGCCTATGGTTCCTAAAAGAATTAGCACAAATCCACTCTAGATCCTTTGGCATCCTTTTTGAGACACCCATAAATTATATTTACTTCAAATTCCTTGCAATTATGATTTGAAACTTGGTTCTTGGATTTAACAATCCCGCAATTTCAGATTCATTAAGTTTTCCATGATGTCTATGATTTGTTTGAAATACAGGAAATCTCAAATCATACATTAGAATTCTGCATTTCTGATTCATTGATCCTGCATTTGTTTGCTGGGTTTTGTCTTTTGTTAGTTGAGTTATCTGCTCAAGAGATTCAAAATTTGCCAATTTAAATAAACCCAAAAAAGTCAAATTAAATGTTTGATTTTATTAAATATTTTATTTTTCACTCAGCTGAGTTGCCCGCAGAAGTGATTTGAAATTTGGATCAAGGATTTGACAATCTCACTTTTTTTACGTTCAGGTTCTGAATTTACCTTACATTATATTGCATTGAGAGTTGCACAACTTCAAGAATATTGAAGAAATCTTCTGTATTCTGCAGGAGACCTTTTTTGACCTTATTCTTGATCCATCCAAACACCTCCTCAATTGGACTAAACAATGAAGATTATGATTTAAGGAAGAGGAGTCTAATTAGGCAGTCCAAGAGTTGATGGCTGAATGTGTGGATATTTTTGTTGATTAGTAGAAACTCAGACACAACAAGATCCACTTTGTGGAGCCTGGCATTATCAAGCACAATAATGTTGATTGTGCCTCAATAATTAACCTGAAAGTATTCTTTGAAATTTTGGAGAAAATTAAGGAATGTACTGCTATTGTGGGAATCCTTGATCATCTAGTATTGGTCTAAAGTATGGGGACCAAGAAGCTCAACCATTGAATATGTTTGGAAACAGAAAGTTTCACAATGTGCTACATCACCCTTGGACCCCTTCTTGACCCACCCATGCCTAGGCCTGAGTGAGGAGGTAAACAATGATTTTTCAATTTAGAAGAACTGTACACCCCCAGTCTCTTTTAGGGCCAGATATGTCTTGGCATAAATGCGGCAAAAATTGATGGTCTTCTCACTGTTTCTGTTGTACAGAGAAATCCCCAATACTTTCCAGGAGAAGCCCAAATCAACCATTGTTTTTTATATGATGGTTTTAGATACAAAAAACTCAAACTCCTTTTACAGAATTAATTGAACAGAGAGAAAATCTAGGTGGTAATCCCTGGCTATCCACTGCTTGATTGCATTAATATGCACAGTCTGCAAGAGTTTTGACTGACGGGTTGCCTTTGAATTTTTGGAAATTTGACTGGTGTCACCATATTTGATGTTAAGGTTGCCAACATATCTGGCCATGACACCAAATTGAGACACAATATCCTGAGCTGCCATTTCTCTGTTTAGGCAATTGAGGATAGCTACACACTCACTATCTGATAACTGGCACCTGTCCTTAGTGGGTACTGCAGAATCCAAGCTATCAGGTTCAAAACACAGAATGGTGAACTTTGTGTAGAACACAGCATCATTCTTACTTGTAAGGGCACCATCAATTGTGGAATATACCACTGGTGTAGATGGATATTCAGCAATGATTAATGGCTCATAGGAGGTGTCAAAAACACAGAGCAGGAACCAAAAATCCTATGATCCAGAGTGTGGGGCTGTGTTATAACTTGGTACACGGTAGAGGTGTATGTAATATCATTGTTAACAATGACCCTGGTATGGGGGACTTTGGTGAAAGGCCTTGAAAGTAGCTTCTGTCTGGGAGTCAAGCTGCTATTCCTGAATTGTGATGTAGGAGGTAATTGGTTGGTGCTGACACTTTAGGAGGCCTGTGTATTGGCATTGGCCTCCTTGAGTTGTGTTCTAGGTCTATTATTGGACCCTCTGGGGCACCTATGTGAACAAGCTGCCCCTCACGCTGTTGCAGGAGATGGTTGGGAATTGTATAGTTTGTCCATAAAAATAAAATAAAAATACATTTTAGATTAAATATATGATTTATTTAGATTTTTAGTTTAGTTTAAGGGTATGGTTTCTCTCAATTTAGTCTTTAATAGCATAAAGATTTCTAATAAGTGATTTGAAATGTATAATATTGTATCATTTCCAGGCTTAGACAATTTTACATTATACTTAAGTTTTATGTCTAAGCATGGCTATTGAGATTAAATTTTTTATTTGATTTTAGTCATAGTGGAGCCTCTTGATTTGTGCTAGTGTTTTCAAGCTTACTTAACATATATTTAAATAAGATGCCAAATCCTACAATTATTATTTGAGTTTACTAGTGGCTTTCATTTGTGATTTGTAATTTGGTTTATGGTTTTGACAGTCCCACAATTTCAAAAACCTAGTAAACTTAATGAAAATGGTTGATGGATTTAAGCACTTCAAATCTGATTCCAGTTGATTAATTCTGTCCACTTTAAAAAAGAAGCTTGTCATGTAATTTGCAAAGTTTTTATGAGATTATGAAATTTGAAATATTCAAATAAAAATACAAATATCTCAATTTAATTAAAAAAGCTGAATCACCAATGTGATTCAAAAATTTTGAGCAAGGATTTGACAATCCTGCATTTTTACCACCAGGTTCTTAACTTACAGCAACTTTATACTCTTTTAATTTTGCTTATGTTAATATGCACTTTTTTCAAAAATGTTTGAGATAGCATCTTTTGTTATATAATCTTTGATATTTATATTGAACCATTTACACTATAGTTCCCAATCATACTTGATCCTTGCACATTAGCAGGATCAAGTCCAATATATTTATTTCAAGATCCAAGTATTTTATTTGATTAAATATCCTTCTCTATTCCCCTTCATAGGTTCCCTTATTATCACTACAATAAATTTATGATTACTGAAAAATGTAAGCTAAAAACATCTTATCAAATCATACCTTCTACATGCACTTCTGTTGTATTCCCCAATTTAATGGACCTAAATAGGCTTAGTTTCAATAATTCACCATCAAATTATATTAAAACTGGAATTAATAACAGTATTTCATATGAAATAAAATTTTATTCATTATTCAGACATGAGACCCTTTTTAATCTGTATTATCATTGGCGACTGTGGTAAAATTGAATCCCTGGTGCTTGACACTAGAGTAAAGTGAGAATTCAGCTTTTTCCCTGATTAATAACAGGAAATTGACAATTTTTAACTAACAGATTTGATGTACTGAAAAATCTTAATAAAAATTAAGTTATACAGCTATGATATACTAAAGTGATTCCAGAGAGCTCAAAAGTGCAATAAAAACAGTACCTCTAATCAATAAAAATAAGGAGAAATAAGCAACTATTTCCCATTTTTTACTATGTAGTTTACACTTTTCATTATAAAAATGTTTTTAATTACCATAAAAATTAAAATTCCAATGAGACAAAAAAAACACAACAAATAAAATTATGCAAAATATAAAGAAATATTAATGTTTATTTGATATAGTTTATAGAAGCACACCTGTGAATATCATATGTTTTATTTGGAAATTAACAAAAATTAAGATATTTCAATAACTTTCAACTATAGCTATTCATCTCAAACTTATCATATACACATAAAATAATTGATGCTATCTAATCAAATCAAATAAAAAAATTTAAAAATTAAAACTAAAAAGTAAATGATCAACACTAATAAGTAAAAATTAAAGTTTAAAAAGTTAAAAGTTAAAACCATAGAAGCAAGCAAGTTTACTCCTTGCCCTTCTTCCCCTTTTTCATTTTGATCCCTTCCAGGAGGGCAGTGGCAATAAGCTCAAGCTGCTGCTTAAGCTCAGAGGCCTTCTATTTGTACTTATCTGCACCCTGGATGGCCTTGGTGAAGAGGGTGGAGCAGGTTGTAGGCTTGGTGGGGGGACGCGGTTGACCAAGTCACGTAGCTTGGAGATGGTTTTCTCCTGCTTGTGCTTCAGAAGAGAGAAGAACTTGTTAAACTTTGGATGAAGCCCAAAGTTGGCCTTGAGATGCTTGTGATAAGCCTCTAGCGCCAAAGTGGTTTTGAGCTCACCATTCACCGTTGCCTGGTACACATTCCAACTGGCCTTGGCTCTGGCCTTGCTTTGCCTCTGTATGACAACCTTCCCAATCCACTGGGGTTCAAAGTACTCAAGGAAAAGATTGAACTCTGGGTGCTTTGCTATGTAAGGATCCTTTGAGAGAACCTCAAACCCCTGCACAGTGTGCTCTGGCTTTAAAAAAGCCAAGGCACTGAATTGTACCAGCACAAATTTGCAGGTGTCCAAAGTGTCCCTCTGGCTCAACATACTAAGCTCAGTATGGGCCTGCACATTACAAGCAACTTCTTGGAAGAAGTGAAAGTGGCATCCCTACACTTCCCTGCTAAACAGCTGCTCAAATGCATTGAACTGAGAAGGCTTGAAGTCCATAATGCACATGTGAGGCCCAAGAGCTCTTAGCCTCACCTTTTCCTCTGAGTCCAGGGTGGCCTGGTCCTTGTCAGCAGCAGGAGGGTTTGTGCGGGTGTAGGGGGTCTTCTTGCCATCATTGTTGTTGTTGGGGGAAAAGAGGGAAAGTGCTCTGCAGAGGATTGTGAGCATGAGGGTGTAAATGGCCTCAGTGGCCCCAGGGAGGATGAAGAAAGCAAGTGGAATCACCTGGATGTCAATCTGGGCATGAATTATCCAGAGCTGTTTGAACATCTAGGGGCAAGTGGGAAAGGTACCATCAACTAGCCATGTTGAAGCCCTTTTTAACTCCAGCAGGTTCTGCTGAGTTGCTTAGCAGATTATCTGGTCTTTGGTGGCAGGCCCATTGTCATGAAGAAGAAAAGACTCCCCACTTGGAAGCTGCTTGAGCTTGTGGGTGAGCGTAAGCTCTGAGAGAACGTCTGAGGCCTTGGGGGAGAGGGATTGTGGGGATAAACTTATTGCTTATGAACTTAATCAACTGTTCCTAGGTTGTTACCAACTTAAGATTGTTGGGGTTTAAATGCTGCAGGGCTTTTATAGTCAGATCAGATGCCTGGAGGTGAGAGGATGTTGGGATCATCTGGATAAGGATCATTTTAGCATCTGAGTTATAAGATGATTGGGAACTCACAAGAGTGCTCCCCCTTCTTGGCAGTTACTTGCTCCCAGCACTCAGTGTTCAGCTGGGCCCCACAAGTCTTATCTTCACAGAAAAAGTGCTTGCCTTTACTTTGGGGTTTTTGGTTATTACAGTTAAAGATATAATTGTCAGCAACATATCCAGAGCTGCCCTTTACTGAAATAATTGGGAAGTACCAGGGGAAGCGCTTGGGGACTTTGAACTCTCCGTCCACATTACAAATGTTATGAATATCTAGTGGATCCCAAGCCATGTGACCAGAAGCTTTGAACTTCTTGGAGTACTCCTCAGGCTCATCTTGGGGGTCAGATGAGGGAGGGGGGAAGAGCCATCAGGAGGGGAAGGGGAAGGGTTCTTCAAGACCTGCTTGGATGCCTCCTTTTTCTTATCAGAAAAAGAGATGGGCTCCTTGGCAGCCTTTGGCTTCTTGGTATGGCGCTCCTTAGTGGGCTTGGAGTTGGCCTCTGACTCGTAAAATGAGTGATCAGTGAGAGAGCCATCACTTTTATTTGAGGATTTGGGGGGAAGTTTAAGATGAAGGTAGAGGGGGGAGTGGGAGGAGATGGAGTTAGAGAATGCCTTTTCAGGCTTCTTGGTGCGCTTGGTAGTGATGGCAGGGTCCTTGGAGCCCTTGGAGGCTTGGCGCTTGGTAGGCTTATTAGATTTGGATGATATTGGCTAAAGTGAAAGTTTAGTTTTGTAAATAAAACAGCATGAAAGATATAAAACACAAAGAGGTAAAGAAAAACAAAAGTTAAGTTCAAAGTATGCAAATAAAGTTTTATTTATCAAGAAAAAAACATAAAGTAAATAGAAGCAAAATAGAAACTCAAAGTATAGATATAAAGGATAAAACATAGAAAATAAGTAAATTTATGGTGAATCATCAAAGATGTTAGGTTCAACATAACATCTTAGTGCTAAATCAATGTAAAAGTATAATTGAAAATCAAAAAAGTGTATAAAAGTTATATGGAGAGTAGCAAAAGAGTAGTATATTATAATTGCAAAAAAATTATTATGTGAAAATTATTTTTATTGGGAGTTGAAAATTCAAAAAATAGTAAAGTGTCAAGTTTGGCACTGTCAATCAGCCAGGAAAAGCTGAATTCTCACTGTCGAGTATGCCAGAGTCAAGCAGAAAAATCAAGTTTACTGTAAATTCAGAACCTAAACGTAAAAATGCGGGATTGTCAAATCCTTGGTCCAAATTTTGAATCACTTGTGTGGGATGGCCTTTTTTAATTAAATTTAATTCTTTGTATTTTTATTTGAATTTTTAAAAATTCAGGAACTCATAGACACTTTGCAAAGTTCAAGTCAAACTGCATATTTCCAATGGACAAAATGAATTAACTGGAATCAGATTTGAAGTGTTCAAATCCATCAACCATTTTCATTAAGTTTACTATGTTTTTTGAAATTTCATGATTGTCAAACCCAAGAACCAAATTTCAAATCATAGATGAATGTCACTAGTAAACTCAAATAATAATTGCGGGAACTGGAATCCAAATTTAATGTAAAGTAAGAAACTAGGACAAATCAACCCAAATCAAGAAGTTCCACTCTGGATAAAATCAAATGGAAAATACAATCTCAACAACCATGTTTAGACATGAAATTAAGTGAAATTTAAAATTGTCTAAACTGGAAATGATGCAATATTCTGCACTCTAAATCACTAATATAGCAACCATAAACCCATATAATGATTTATGAGCTACTCTCCTGATGACGCAGAATTTTTTTAAAAGTTTTTGGCCCCCGGCGTAGCCAAGGGGCCAACAAAACTTTTAAAAATTTCAATGAAGAAAGGAGAGGAAAAGATAAACCATCAGTTTACTGCACTGTGTATTCATGTACTGCTATTAAGGATACTTGATTACAGTAGATTTCAGAAAATACTAATAATAAAATAGAATTATATATTATAAACTGTTTTCACCATGTTGCCTTTTCCTTGGTGTGTTGATAGTTCATTTGCTGTTGATAAGGTGTTTGCATTTAATTGGATGGTTTCACCTCCTGTTGCCTTGGCAATAGGAAATCAAGCTGCCTCTGCAACCACAGTTGGTCTCGGGGAGGCAGCTTGATTTCCTATTGCCAAGGCAAACGGGAGGTGAAATCATCCAGTTAAATGCAAACAACTTATCAACAGCAAATGAACTATCAACACACCAAGGAAAAGGCAACATGGTAAAAACAGATTGTAATATATAATTCTATTTTTATATTAGTATTTTCTGAAATCTACTGTAATCAAGCATCTAAATTTTAGCCATCCTAAAATGGAATAGGGTGATTTTTGAGAATGCCTATGATTCCCAAAAAAATTAGCACAAATCCACGCTAGATCCTTTGGCATCCTTTTTTGAGACACCCATAAATTATATTTATTTTAAATTCCTTGCAATTATGATTTGAAACTTGGTTCTTGGATTTGACAATCCCACAATTTCAGATTCATTAAGTTTTCCATGATGTCTATGATTTGTTTGAAATACAGGAAATCTCAAGCCATACATTAGAATTCCACATTTCTGATTCATTTATTCTGCATTTGTTTGCTGGGTTTTGTCTTTTGTTAGTTGATTTATCTGCTCAAGAGATTTGAAATTTGCCTATTTAAATAAATCAAAAAAGTCAAATTAAATGTTTGATTTTATTAGATATTTTATTTTTCACTCAGCTGAGTTGCCTGAAAAAGTGATTTGAAATTTGGACCAAGGATTTGACAATCCTGCATTTTTACGTTTAGGTTCTGAATTTACAGTACTATGTTTTTTACATATAAAATGTGCTTAAATTTAAAGCAGGTTCAAAAGTTAACCCAAAAGCAAGGCAGTTTCATATGCTCAAAAATAAAAAATACAAAATAAGTTTAAAAAGTAAATGATTAGGAAGGTGTTTGTTAATGACAATAATATACTGTGAGGAGCTGGGAGTAAATTATTTACCATAGTGTTGGTTAAAATGTTAAGAAGCTTTCTGTACTAATCCCTAAGTTTAAGTGTCAAGTGGATGAGTGTCAAGTGGCGCTCATAGTGCGTCACTTATTAATTTAGCCTTAATTACAAGCACTTTTATTAGTTAAATCCAAAACTGATTGGGTGGCAAGTGGATAGAGTCAAACAGAGGAGAAGTCAAGTTTCTGTTTTTTATAAATTACATATGAAATCTCTTAATAAATCAGGCTTAATTTATGTGGCACCGCTTAATCACAAACCCAGGAATAACATAATGTAAAACAAGTGGGTATTTGATTAATGTCTATACCACTAAATCCATTATAGTGGTGCTTAGGAGCTTAATTGACAACTATGGACACTAATAATAAAAATATAATAGTAAATAACAAATTTTATATAAGTGCATATGTATTTTATTAATAAAATTAAAATTTGGCGTAAAAGTGTCAAACTGGTCACTTTTTGTTTTAGAGTGTTGAACACAGGTTTTTTTCATTTCTAAAAGTGAATCTACTCATACATTGCCCCTTAAATCAGTATTTTAGCTAACCAAATTATTAAGAAGAGTCAAATTCAAGTGAATTTAAACTCAGTTTTTGGTTTTGAACCCCTAAATTACTAGTAAAAATTAGCTTAATATCAGTTAAGCCAAAAATACTAATAGATTCACATATGCAGCACTCAACTCCCTAGTACTCAACAAAGTGTCAAGTACCAGGGAGTCAATCACCAGGGAGTCAATTTTACCACAATTGCCTTATCATCATGGGTTTTAGTTGTTGAATGAGTTTGTTACCCTATATTTTAAGTTAAGATAAACTTGAACACAATTTTCTTGGCTATTTTTTTAGAAAACACCTAGTACAGTAGTTTTAAAAGCTATGGCAACAACCAAGAAACCTCAGATTTAAACAAAATCCAAGTTGCGCAAGATTCAGGATTCAATTAATTTATAAAATTTCAGTTAATAAATGGACTGTCAAACAAAAAACAAAATTTCACTAGCCCATTATACAAAACTATATCAAACATCAAGTGGTGTAGTTCAAACCACAAACAAAATGAACTGATGCAACAAGTGAAATGAATGGATGCTATTCCGGAGTATATTATAATCCAATCAGGATTAATATGAGGCACCAACAGAAGAACTAAAAAGAAACAAAACTTGAGCAATCTAGAAGCAAGATTACACAAGCACAAAACAAAATGAACTCACACAAGATGTGTATTATGAGCAGCCTAAAATAGAAAAAATAACAGTTTAACAGCCAATCAACAGCTATCCAATTTAGGAACAGAGGCATTTTATCCATTTTCATGGCTCCAGATTTGTATGAAAAGGTTTTGAGAACCTTCCAAATATGGACTCAAGATTACAATAAAAATAAATCATTGAATTTTAAAATTTCTACTTTTAGTGATTTTATCCTAGGTTTTTAAAAATGGTTTTTACAAGCAATATCTTTGACAACGCCAGAAGTCAAGCCAGCTTCAATGGAGGCAAGGCCCAGAACATGGAGGTACCTGTTTACACCCAAGTCTTTGAGGTGGTTAACAAGGAAGCTGACCTGTATCTGACCAGCAATCCCTATGGCTTTGACTTGTTTGAGAGTCACTTAGTGTCTAGCTCTGCCCCTGCTCCTGTACTCACCCCCACACAAGCTGCCCACCAACCAGCCAATCAGGATGGCAACCTTGATTTGGAACAACTTCCTGCCACCAGCCAACCTGCCCCCTACAGCCAATAAGGCTTCAGCTCCCCTGGCCCAGCGCCCCAAGCAACAAATCATCACTGCCCAAATTCTTCAGAAAATTGTGGCACTGAATCTACAGGGTCTTTCCTGGGAACAGATTGCTGCCCAGTTGCAATTTACCCAAGCTACTGTCATGCAGGAATTCAACAACCTGATGAACAGGGGGAATCTGATTAGGATAGCCAAGAAGCCCAAGAAGGCCCCCAAGTCACAAATATCTGAGGCATACCCAATCATGCTTGACCTCCTCCAGTGGGATCCCAAGCTTCCCTTGACCCAGGTCCAGAAGCAGCTTGCACACCATAACATATGGGTCTCCAAGCGCATGGTGCAGCTCTGGATGTATGGGAAGGTGGCTTTCATACGGGTTCTTACTAATTTTGCCGGCAACCAATGGGATGGCGCTGAGAATTCCCCATATGACACCACCATTGAATCAACCCTGGTCCAATGCCTGACTAGTCTAACTGATGACATCATGTTTGTCTTGTACTACAAGCTATCAATAGCTTTTGATGATTTTGGCAAGCAAGGAAAAGCTGCCGCCAAGAATAGAAGAAAGAAGGTCAAGAAGGGGATATTCATTGATGCATTTCTGGCTGTTTCAGCCAAGGGTTTTGTCTACTATCAGACAAACCCAGATTTCATCAATGGCTACTCATACAGCCACATCCTTGGTGGATTACTCAACTCCTGGAATGGCTCAAATTCCAAGTACCCAGTTTTCTTGAGCCACAAGATGGAGAATAGCTCCACCGCCCTTGAGGCCATCCAGGGACACAGGCACCAAGCTTCAGCTACCCCACCAGCCATGCAGACGTCCATCTGGCTGATGTTGTCTTCTTTAATATTAGATCCACATTATGGGAGCGCCACCCTCAGGCTTTCAACAACCTCTATCTTGGGGTCCTTGACCACAATTTTCTCTTTGGCTTCCAGATGGTGGCTGACTTGTTTGCGCAAATGGTTTTCCATGTGAATATGGGCAACCAATCATGTAAGGATAAGCGCCTTTCACCCCAGGCTACTGCCACCTACCAGCTCATCCAGCCAATAACCAATGAGGAATATGACAAAGTTATATGGTAGCCATCAAGTAAAATCCTCCTGCCTCCACCCCTGCCACCAACACCTCTAACCTGCAAGCCCAACCCACCCAATCCCAGACCCCCCAGGCCAGCACCGCCTCCATGTCTTCTTTCCTGTGTTATTCTGCCTCCTAGGCATCACTCTCCCCTGCCCCAATAAACCCCCTGTCACCAAACATTTTCTATTTATATTATCTTTTTTTGAATTTCAATTATTCATGTTCTCTTTGTTTATAGTTGGTTTTATTCTTTATGTTCAGCTTATTTTTATAAAATTATATATTTACTATGCTGTGTATCTAGATCCTGAACACAGTTATTTTTAGCACTTAAACATAGCCCCTTGTGAAAATGTAAACAAAAATTTGGTGATCAGCTAAATTTGAATTAGAAAATTATAGTGTTAACTGTTTTTAGATAAAGTTGTTACTGATCCAAATTCAAAACCTTAATGATAAACTTTAAGCCAATCAGGAGCTGAGTGATAAAGTGATTATTGTGACATAAAGGGTCATTCAATAATTCTTTGATGCATATGCACTAATTAATATGATTGGCTGGATGTTTTGCCATTGTACGCCATTGCCGCTGTGGCAAGTTGTTGATGGACTAGTGCCCAATCAGCTGCTGGGTTAGCACTAGTCCACCAACAACTTGCCACAGCGGCAATAAGGTACAATGGCAAAACATCCAGCCAATCAGATTAATTAGTGCACATGCATCAAAGAATATTTGAATGACCCTTTATGTCACAACATTCACTTTATCACTTGGCTCCTGATTGGCTAAAAGTTTATCATTAAGGTTTTGAATTTGGATCAGTAACAACTTTATCTAAAAACAGTTAACACTATAATTTTCTAATTCAAATTTAGCTGATCACCAAATTGTTGTTTATATTTTCACAAGGGGTATGCCAAGCGCCAAAAATAATATGGTAATCAAAGAAACAATGCCAACACAAAGCAAACAACACATATTGAGATGAGCGTAAAACATATACAAAGTGGGTAAAAAGATGGGATAATGTAGTAGATGGGAAACAAAAAGGAATAAACAAAGAGGCAACAGTATCAAAATAATACATAATTTATTGGGGCAAAAGCTATAAAACCATATGGAAAGGTTAGTAAAAAATTAATGAGAAAATTGCAGAAGCTTCTGAAGGATCTCAACTTGGCAAATGCCAAAATAAAGGACATTGACCGCAAGGTCAAAGCCAAAGTGAAGTTTGCTGTCCTCACTGGGGACAAAAATCAACAAGGTGTCTGCAAAGGCACTAATGTCAAAAATGCCAGACACCCCAGAGAAGACAATTGAGCGCTTACTAAATATTAAAAAAACTGTGGTTGAGGGCCTGCAATTTAAGGCATACAATCTTTCTGCATTGTCTGTCTGGTTTGATGACCCGGAGATGTATGAAGATCTCAAACCTGCCAAGTGTTCCAGGGCAGAGGACACCAAATTGCCTGCACAATTGATTGCGCCAAGAATGGCCAATCTAGCCGAGGCTTTGGGCAAGGAAGAAACACAAGAAGGTAGCCTAAAAAACAAAATTAATATATTTTCAAAAAACTTACCTTTTTTCTTAAAAAAACGTAGACAGCAAACTCCGCCAAGTCCTGGTCCCCTTTGTCCTGGCCACCTTTTATTCAAATTATGCCACTCATGTGGCAAAGCAATTGTATCTGTCCCCCCTGCCGTGCGGGAGCTGGAGGAATGTATCCACATGTCCTTTCTGATGTTGCAGAAGGCGTTGGCAGAACTTACACATGCTGAGGGGGCATCCAAGTGGGAAGTTACTGCCTACAAGGATGCCCAACTGGTCTGCCTGGACCCAGTATTCCTCATTGAAGTTTACTGTGTAAACTCCATTGAGCTTGATTGGGACGTCCTGGAAACACTCCCATTCAAGAATGTACCAGAGATGGTCTGGGCCCATGCGGCTGCTTGCTTCTGCTACCCCTTGGAGCACACAATTTCTTACCTATTGGAGAACTTTGGGCGCACGGTGGGCAAATTGGCTGTTGCAGACACAACAGCCGTCAAGAAGACAAAAATCCTCCTTGCCAACTTTGGGTTGGCCTGGAGTGCCAAGATGGGGCTCCCTGCAGCCATAGAGCTGACCTTTGCAAAGACCAGGCACAACAAGAAGATCAGTGTGGTCTATAATAAACTGTGTGAGTTCACATAAGCCTCTGAAGGGCAAAGGCTTCATCTGGTTGTTTACCTGGGGGTCCTATTCTACTTTGGGATGGGCACGTCTGTAGAGGACCTGGACAGGGTCCTTCTGGGAATCAACAAGGCTGGCTTACACTTGACGGGAAGAAGGTCCCCCCTGGATACAACTTGGTGGACCATGTAATCCAAGACGCCCTGGTCCTGGCTGGGATATACGGCTTTGTAGCCCCACTGGAAAAGCTGCTTCTTCACTCCCACCTGACCCTACTGCCTTTCACCAGCAGAAGGAGTATTTCAACCAGGGTGTATCCACTGTCTATGGAGTGGCAGTGGAGGTTGTGTGCCACCTCCATTGCGGGGTGGGTACATACCAAAGAACCCACTACAGGCACACAATAAAAATATGATTCCAATAAATTTTATTACAATTTATAGTATTCTAATCATAATAAATTTTTATATTTTTTATTTCAGCAAACCAGTTTTGCAAAATATATTGCAGAAACAGTTTTCATAAAAGCATAAAATTATACGTTAATAAAATAAATTCTAACTTGTACATTTTATGTTTAATTTTTTTAAAACTATTTTTATATTTATTTGAACAGAGCAATTTAAATATTTTTTTATTAATCCAGTATTGAGCGTTTGGTGTTACCTCAGATGGCATAATAAAATAATATATAATAAAATAAATGAATTACTTACATCTATTGATGGATCTTCTGAATGTGATTTAAGGCGTAGAAACATCAAAATATAAAATGATAATTAATAAATCTTGAATAGTAAATAAGATAATATTAAAAAAATTAGATACACTAAGCCTTTAATTGATTGGCTGTTTGGCTAGGCATGCGGGGATGAAAAAATCAGTGTGGCCATAGAATTTGGCCATGGTCTCAGCTGGGAGGGTGTGGATCCCAGCCTGCAGCAAATTAAAGAGGTCCTCAGTCCCAGTTGGGGTTCCTTGCTTGACAACTTGCTTGAGCCACCCAAAGACTTCCTCAATGGGATTTAGGAAGGGCAAATTGTGAGAGAGGGGGGCTGAACTAACTAAGTTTGGCTCCCATCCTGGCAAAACAAACCACCAGGATGCCGCCCAGTGGAGAACTGGAACAGCTGCTCAAAGGGGGGACCACAAGGAGGACACAGGGGACAACTGAGGAAAGTACACATTCAGTGCCATCAGCGCCAAACCAGTGAGTAACCAGGGAGTACAGGCAGGGGTGGGAGAGAGCATTGCAGGAGCGCGCAAAGGCACCAAGTTGCTCTCCTCTGGGTCAGGGAGGGAAACATTGGCAGGTCCTTGGCCACAGGGGCAAGGGGAGCATAGTCAATGCTGTCCAAGTCCAGATCATTGCATGTTAAGCTTTTCATCACGGCCTCCCCAGAATAAAGGAGACTGCCAGGAAGGCTCAAAATGCTGGAGGGGGCTTTGCTCATGAGCCGCGCAGAGGAGGAGATCTTTAACCACAGGTCTGGGGAGGTCAACCATAGGAGGAGCAAAAAGGGGACCAAAGAAAATATCATAAACTTTAACACTGGGAGTATGATTGTTAAGTTCACTGCAAAATTTGGGCAAGGTAGGTGGTCTTTGTCTATGTAAAACAATTAACAGATTGTCAAATAGGGGGCCACAACAAGGAGACAGGCAGAAAATGTACTGGGAGGCCTGGAGGAACTTACAATAAACTCATGTGTCTTTATTAGAGGGCAAAAGCAAAGGCGGGTTTGAAATAAAGAATTTAAAGTAAAAAATCAATATAAAGTAAGTATTTATAATGAATTTGATTAAAACTTTAAAGATCTAGCATAAGATTTGAAAACAAAAGAAAAAAGCAAAACAGCTATACGCTCAAGCTTGTCTCAGGAGTCCCAGGAGAAGGACAGTGTCAAAACTGCAGGCTTGACCCACCAGCAAGGTTCCAACCAAGCAGGTTTGTGACCTGCAATCTGATTATCCGGTCACCTGAAGCCAGACTAAGAAGTCAACTCAAATTACCAAATCCAACAACATGAACAGATGATGATCCTTCACGGTGGATACCTTGATTTGACGCTTGACTCATTATCAGGATCAAGCCACCCCCTTCTTCCATCCAGCCATGTGATCACCAATCTTATTCCTACTATCCATTGATTCACAATAGCTATATAATCACTATCTCACAATAAAGATTATTATCTATCTTCTAAATATCTTTTTCCTGTGTAACTCTGCTAAAACAGCACAGTTACAACATTGTAGCACAGGTAGGCTCTCCATCCTACCTTATCTTGAAAAATTCTGCCTGTTGCCCGCATACGCCGTGGCCAACAAATCCTTGACAGAATTATGTCTGGCCTCCTGCCCAACTGGACTTCGTTTACTCCTGGTACCAAGATACCAGATGGTTTTGTCCTCTACCAAAACACGGTGATCCCGACTACCTGCCTTCAACGCCCTGTCTGCCCAAGGGTTCTTTCAGGCACCTTCCTTGATGCCGCAACCAGCTGACAAAACCACCATGCCCGTCTATGTTGCACAAAGACTCCACAGCGTTTCCTTGGAGCCCTTTGCCGGGGCCAACAACAATAATGCTGCTGCATGGATCCAGTCCGCCCAAAGCAAGCTGGCTCAAATGGAATGTCCACAGCAATTTTGGATTGCGGAGATTTCCATTTGCCTGACCCATGACGCTGGCACCTGGTGTGACAAGTGGCACAAAGAGCACACTGACAAGAACTTGTACACCTTCAAACAGGACTTCTTGGCAAGGTATGTGCTCAAGGATACAGCGCTCATGATCATACGCCAAGTAAAGAACCTAACCCAGACAGGCACCATGAAGGAGCTTACCCGCGCCTACAAGGAACTCTGTCTCTGTGCCCCATCTGACATGATCTTTGACACCCCAGCCACACACCTCATGTAATACAACGCTCTTAAGTCACATGTGATGAGACATGTGAACCTGGACCAGGTAACCAACCTGCAAAGCCTGTACCGTGAAGCGGAGAAAGCGGAACAAACATCCAACACTCTACACAAGGCACAGACTGGGAAACAAGAAAGGCCCAAGGACTCACATCCAAGCAGGCGCTCATCTTGACCACCTCCTGGAGGCAACAGCAACAACAACAGCCACAAACCCACAGGTTCAAATGGGAATGGAAATGGAAATAGCAGTCAGTAAAATTGCACCCATTTCCATGTCACCACCACCCAAGGCAACCAAGATGAGGGAAAAGCACAGGGAGAGCACTAAGAAAGCCAAGCTCTTCCCATGCAACTCCTGACTTTCCCAACAATAAATACTGACCCAAGGACGTGGACCAATGCCCAATGATCCAAGTGCCCTCGGAAGACCCGGTACTATACACCATTGCCAGACATCCCAATAAATTGATGTCTTACCCTTTCTGCTTTTGCAGTTACACAGGCTTAGCACTCCTGGACTCAGGCACAGATCAAACCTTAGTCAACAGCAGCTTTGTGGATAAATTCAAGTTGGCCACTAATCCTTTTCAGATTAAAAACGTGGTCCTGGCTGATGAACATCACATTGCTGTGACAAAGGAAACTGCCCCCTTCTCTGTCATGCTTGAGAACCTCCACTCCACCATCCAAGGTCCCGTCATTGACTTCCCTAAGTTTGAAATTGTACTGGAACTAGACTGGTTACAGAAAAACAACCACCACGTGGACTGGGCAACCTCTGTGTTGACCATCAAGCATGAAGGCGTCAACCATCAGATCTATCCTGACTCTGTGGACCAACTCTTATGTGACCATGTCTTTGTACGCATCACAGAGACTTTAGACAAGAAGGAAAGCCTGAAAGCAATTGACTGGGACTTCTGTCAGTATGAAATCATACACTTCAAGGACCACCAGGATACCTCCACGCCTCAAGATTGCAACATTGTGGCCTGTCACCCAGAAATCTTTAAAGAAGTGTTACCTGGGCTACCCCCTGAGAAGCACATCCAACACTCTATCCAACTCAAGGGGGCTGTACCCAAAGCACGTCCTATCTATCAACTGACCCCAAACAAGAAAGACTCACTGTGTGCCTATCTCAAGGAGGCACTGGAAAAAGGACTTATCCGCCCCTCACAGTCTCCCTTTGGGGCTGCCGTATTCTTTGTGGCTAAAAAGGACAGTACCTTACGCCTGGTCACGGACTACCGCACCCTAAAAAAAAGTCATCATTAAGAATTGTTACCCACTGCCACTGATTGACAACCTCTTTGATGCCTTGGGAGGAGCCACTGTATTCTCCAAGATTGATCTAACTGCAGGCTACAATCAGATTTGTATCAAGGAGGAAGATATCCCCAAGACATCCTTCTGCACTAAGTACGGTTCCTACAAATGTGTGGTACTCAACTTTGGCATGACCAATGCCCTGTCCACCTTTGTAACCTTCATGAACAAAGTGTTTGCACCACACATAGGCAAACATGTCCTAGTGTACCTGGACAATATTATTGTCTACAGCCCCTTGGTGGAACAGCACCATAAAGACCTGGAGGAAGTCTTTGCAACCTTGGAACAGCACAAACTGTTGGCCAAGCCCTCCAAATGCCAGTTCTTCTGGGAACAACTACCCTTCTTGGGACACATAGTCTCAAAAGACAGCATCAAACCTGACAGTCAAAAGATACAAGCCATCTGCAGGATGCCACCTCCCAAGGACAAGTCAGAACTACACATCTTCTTGGGAATGATGGCCTATGTACAACGCTTCATACCCAACTGTGGTGTCTTGACTGCCCCCTTGTCCGCCATAACAGGCGCCAAGTCCAAGTTCATATGGACCCCCCAACGTGATCTCTGTTTTAGACATCTCAAAGAAAAGATCACAACAGCTCTCATCTTACAATATCCCAAACAAGACAGAGAGTACCAGATGGAAACCAACGCCTCAGATTCATCCATTGGGGGAGTACTACAAATTAATAATAGTGATAGTGACTTCCTGCCCGTAGCCTACAAGTTGCACAAACTGACGGATGGCAAGTGTCAATACCCAATCCACAACAAAGAACTACTGGCCATTGTACACTGCCTAGTCAAATGGCGCTGTTACCTGGAACAGCAGGAAGAATTCACAGCACTAACCAATATCAAGTTGCTCATCTATTTCAAGACACAAGCAAACCTGTCACGCTGCCAAGCGCAGTGGATGTAAATATTAGAAAGGTTTAACGTGCTCATCCAATATAAGCCTGGGGCCAAGCTTGCCATGGCAGACGCCCTGTCCTGTCTGTATGTCTGCGCTTCTAGGGGAGAGAATGGGCTCAACCCAGACTGGCCTCTCCTAGTGCTACGTACAAAAGACAAATGATTCCCTGCAGGCACAACCAATATCACCAAAGAAACAGTCATCAAGAATGAACATCTCTTTGCTGACGTATACAGTACTCTTCACAGAAAAATGTCAGATGGCACAAACATTCCCTACATCCCCACACATCAATGAGTCAACACCATTCTTTGCTACCACAGAGATCTTGGATATACCAAGAGCCAAAATCTATACAAATTCTTAAAGCATAAAGCCTGGTGGCCAACCCTATACTGCAATGTTCAGGAAGTGTTAGAACAGTGCGAGGTTTGCAAAAAGTTTGCCAAAAGCAAAACCCCGCCTAAGTCTGTACTCCCCATTCAAACCCAACTACCATTCAAAGTATGGGCTCTTGACATTGTGGACCCCATGCCAGGAAAGCACAACAACAAAAAATACATCATCACAGCCATTGACTTCGCAACAAGGTGGCCAGTAGCCCAAGCGGTGAAGGCCCACACCAGTAACAATGTCCGACAATTCATTGGCAAGGAAATAATTGACAGGTTTGGAAAGCCAGAACTCCTGATAACTGATGGAGGCAAAGAATTGACCTTCAAAGACACCAATGTGTACCTCACCAAATTTGGGGTCAAACACACTGTCACAACACCATACCATCCACAGGCCAATGGACGCGTAGAGCGGCTTAATGGTAGCCTCATGCAAGCCCTAGCCAAACTCACCGCCAGGAGACCTGAAGACTGGTATAAGCAGCTACCAACTGCATTACTTGTGTGCCAAACCCAAGTGAACAGATCCACCGGAAAAAGCCTGTTTGAACTGGTATACAGCACACAGCCAAACATCATTCAAGCATTGACTGGACCTATGCTGGAAATCCAAGCAAGTCCCCCTCGTTTGGATCCTCAAGTAGTAGAGGACAACAGCAAACAAGCAGCCAAAGAAAAGGAATGCTTACAAAAGACATTTGTCCCCATCTGCAATAGACATGAAGTCAGGGACAAAGACAGGGTCATGAATGTTGACAAAAGCAAACTACAACCCAAGAAAGTAGGGCCAGCAATCATTCTAAAGGTAAACAACAATAACACTTACCTTGTGCAAGGGCTTGGGAAACACAAGCAAGACAAAACCTTACACCACAATTGCCTACAACCCTGCAAAGCAGGACAAAAATAACGAGAAACCGCCCTACCTGCCACTGAGCAACAACTGATTCAATACGGCGCCTGGGCTCCTGACAACCTGCCCCCAGAGGAGGCCAACCTTCAGCCGGGGGGGTGTCAAAACCGCAGGCTCAACCCACCAGCAAGGTTCCAACCAAGCAGGTTTGTGACCCGCAATCCAATTATCCAGTCACCTAAAGCCAGACTAGGAAGTCAACTCAAATTACCAAATCCAACAACATGAACAGATGATGATCCTTCACAGTGGATACCTCAATTTGGTGCTTGACTCATTATCAGGATCAAGCCACCCCCTTCTTCCATCCAGCCGTGTGATCACCAATCTTGTTCCTACTATCCTTGATTCACATGAACTATATAATCACTATCTCTCCAATAAAGATTATTATCTAGCTTCTAAATATTTTTTCCCTATGTAAACTTGCTAAAAAGCACAGTTACAACAACAGGGTTCAAAACAGGTGGATGTAAGGTAAGGTTTAGGGATATAACTAACACTTTTAGAAACTTAGGCAATAGGAACCCAAAATGAGATCCAATCACTACAAAATTTTAAAACAAGTACAACAAAGACCTGAACTTTAATAAATTGGAAAATTGACAAGCAGGGGACTCAAAGTCTCCTGGCATTGTTAAAAGGGGTGAGTTGGCAGGTATTAATCACATGACCTCAAGTGTTTCATCTGATTGGGCCATGGGAGAAAATTTGCTGGCCAGGGCCAGGGAGACTGGAGGGTTTCAATGTAATTCCCGCGACCCCCCCCCCCCTGATTGTCTGGAAGACATCCCAACCATTTCAGATCTAGTTGACTTTGTGGTTATTGATGTGGCCCCATTTGATTGGGCGTTCCTGATTGTCTTTAAAAGTGGCCAATACCAAGCTAATAAATAGTCCAAATTAACTAGTGTTTCTTCCCAAGCCGGGGCAACTAAAGCCAGGGGTTCTGCAGGGTATGCCAACACAAATCTTTCATCCACTGTGTGAGCTAAGTCATTGAGTGAATTTAGCAGTTTTGCTGGACTTTGAGCAGTCTTTTTTGTGCAACAAGGAAATACAGTCCTATCCAAAGCCAAAGGGGGCAGTGAATTTATACAAATAAGCTGGGAGAAAGAGAAGGCGTAAATTTGCTGTGGCCAATTGCTGGGGGCCCACTGCAATGCTTGTGTTGATCATTGGGAATTCCTCAAGAAGGTCAGCCATCTTGTGGAGATCAGCGTTGTCCGACACAATCACATCAGTGAAGCCCAGGCTTGTGCGCCTCAGGTGCTCCTGGACCAATCAGAGGAATGACAAGAAGGTACTTTGCTGTATGAACCCAGTATCATTTGATAAAACTCAACCCCCTTTGGACCAAGTAGAGCCACCATTGAGTAGGCTGTGGCGCAGACTGCAGCACGCCAAGCCATCCTGTCATTGGAGCCTTTGGGGACATAGCCATACCTATTGCGCATTGATGAGGCAAATGCTAATTTGTCAATATAATAAAATTTGCCTTTCCCCTTGGCTTTGAGGGCAGTGTATGCCTCCGCGTAATTTTTCCAGACATCAATGTTGGCTGGGCTGTTTCTTTTGTAGAGGGATACCCCAAGTTTTTCCAGGAAAATCACATTTCCTTGACCAAATGATAATAGAAGGAAATTGAGGCCTCAACCCCAAAAGCAGACTTGACCATGGCCTGTATATTTGCCAGTTCAAGATGGAAATCTTGGGTTATCCACTGGCTGATTGCCCATTTGTGCTCCTTGGTGAGCATGGTTGACACGCGCAAGGATTTCTCCGCAGCAAGGACACAACCAGTATTAATGAATTTTTGGAAGGTCTTGCTGCGTATTTGGGATCCACTCCAACAATGGCCGCGGCAGCCTTGTAATCACCTGATTCCTGCATTAGCTTAAGCAGGATGATGCATTTGATGTTGGGAATGCGCTTCTGGGTGGGCTTTTTAGCAGCAGGGATTGACTTGTTGGCGTTAGGCACAACACAGGGCATGAACACCTTGGTGAAAAACGCTGCAACCTTTTTTAACACCAGCTGTCCCTCATTGGTTTGGTAGAACTGGGGCTCCTTGTCATCCTCCTGATTGCCATCACTGACTTAGGGCTTGTAGCTAGTATCAAGTACAGGCTTCACCTTCTCCAGAATGGCTGATGGGACCAACTCTTGCCGGTACACAACATTGAACACATACAAAGCAAGTTCTACCTCCTTGTTTCTAACTTTCTTTGTAGTGGTGACCTTGGTTGGCTTCCAGGTCAGCTTTGGGACCCAAGAGTTTATGCTCTGCACCCTAGAAGCTTGTGCTCCTTGAACCGGCTGTGTCAGTGCAGCATCATTATGGAACTCTCCTCTCCTGTCTCCTCCTTGAGTAGGCACTTGGGTTGCACTAACTCTATTCTTTGACCCACGGGGGCAACCGCAACTGTGGCACACAACAGGTGTATTGGTACTCTGTTGTTGTGTTCCTTCCATTTTAAAATTTAATAAAATATTAAATAAATTTCAATTAAATTACTCCCTAATTTTAATTTTTGCTTTTATCTGAATATGGATATTTAATTAATATTTTTCCCCACCTGATATCCTAATTATAGATTTTTTATTTCTTAATTAGTTGTTTTTGGTTTAACCACACCCATTTTAGAATACCTGAAATAATTTCCACCCATTTTCCTAGATTTTACTGCCAAATTCAAACACCCAACACAATATTTTTAAAATTTATGTTTCAGATCTTGTGTCTTATTTTAGATACCTTGGTATCATTCATGACTACAATCCATTGCACACATTGCATGAGTGATTTTGTTTACAGAGTGAGTTGCTATTGTGTTTTGTTTTTGGTTTGCGTTTGACAAACCTTGATTGGGTGTATTTTGTAACCAATTCACATAGTAAACATATGTACACCAAAATTCAACTCACACCATTTTGTTTGTGAATCTATGTATTTTTGATTGTATTTTGAATAGGTTTGCTTTGTGTGTGAGCCCTTTGTTGCTGTGTTGACTCATTTTACCCATTAACGCCAATAAACCCTGTTAACAGAGTGTATATTTTAACCTGAGAGATGGATTTTGTTTAAATCTGAAATCATTTTTTTAAAATCTGAAGTATTTTTGGTTGTTACCATAGCTTTTAAAACTACTGTACTGTAAGTGTTGATATATACTTCTAAGAAGTATAATAAACAAGATTAAGGGGAAATTAAGAAGAGAATGATACTTTATTTGATAGGAGTTTAGAGTATTATATAGTATCATGATAAGACAAATGCTATCCATGTACATCATGGTAGTCATGGGGCTTATCCAAGTAATTGTTCCTCTTAAGTCATGAAGTCTGTCCAAGTAGTGTTCCTTTTAGGACCCAAAAGGGTTGATCCCCATAATAGATGTGTGAGAGAGGGGGCTAAACTAACTAAGTTTGGCTCCCATCCTGGGGGAAGAATCCACCAGGACACTATCTAATGCAGGACTGTTATGGCCGCTCAAAGTGACGCCCAAAGAGAGGACACAGCAGATAATTGGGGGAAGTAAAAATCCAGGCCCATCAGGATCATTCCACCAAGCAACCAGGTAGCGCGCTTGGGAGGATGCTCTTCAACCTCCAAACCGTCCTCTTGGGACTGAACGCCAGGAACCACAGGGAGGGGAGGCATTGAAGAGCTCAAGCTAGGGGACACTGAGGGAGCCGGACTGAGAGCAGAATACTTGAGGTCATCACAGGTGAGACTCTTTACCACATTTTCACTGGCAGCTAGAATGTTCTTAGTGTGCCCAGGAATATCCTCAAACATTTTTATGAATTAATTGGGATTGGTCCACACCTGGTAAAATGAATGAAAAACACAACTCCAAAGGTCTGGATAAGTGGTCCAAATCAAAACCAAAACAGGAGCCAGGGTAAAGACCACAAATTTGAAGAAAGAAGCCAACATTTTTGAACTGGAAGAAGAAATAAAAGCAAAATAAATATTATGCAAAATTTTCCAGAACAGAATAGAGAAAAGAAGAACCTGACAACAGGGGGACCACAAAACAAACCCAAATTTAAGAGAACAACAACAGTAAGTTATACAGTTTTTGAAAGAGCGGGAAGAGTTGCTTTTGAGTGTATGTGAACAACTGAAGACAACAAAGCAAACAAGGGACAGAACCAAACTTAAAGTAGGTAATTATAGGATCAATACTAAGTACTTGGAGTTCAAACTTGATTTTTGAAAGCAGGAGAGGTAAGCGTATAAGTTAATACTAACTTTAACTCTAGATGCTTCAAAACAGGCACTGTAAATCCAGGGACAACAACAAAGGTAAGGGATAGTTACTACTTTTACTAAAAGCTTTAGGAAATAATAAGACCCCAACTTAAAGGTATAAAATAACCAAAATCCAAAGTTTGAAAGTATAAACTTTTTTTTGAAAATGAGCAAGCAGGGGACCAAAAGTCACCTGTCTTGCTTTAAGGAAAGACCAATTAGAATTTAAAGTCACCTGACCCAAGGGTCAGATTTAATTAGTTCCAAGAGAAATTTTTCAGGGAGAATCCAATGGTCTGGGAGGGTTTCTAACAATTTCTGACTTCAACTCTGATTGGCAGGCATCAATGGAGTGTTTCAGTGCAGCATCTAATCCAGTTGGATTGGAATTTGATGATTCAACAGTAGCGCAACCTGAATGTTTAAATTTGATTAATTTTAAATGTGGACGGGCCCAAGCCAAAAAATAATCCAAATTAATCAGAGATTATTCCCAAGTGGGGACAGAGTTCAAAGCGCCAGTATTTACCACTTGGGAAGGGTATACCAACACAAATATCTCATCAATTGTATGGGCTAAATCCTCTAGAGAATTAAGAGGCTTGGCTGGCTTCTGAGCAGATTTTTTTGTGCCGCGCAAGAAGATTATCCTATCCAGGGCTAAAGGGGGGAGTGAATTTACAAGATGGACAATTGATAGGAGTGCCACTGACTTAATGATTAGCTGGGGAATCACTCAGGAAATTACTTTACCAAGAGGGAGTAATTAAAGTTGCTGCAACATCTCTCCCTGAGGTGCTGAAAGGTGGAACCTTGGAAATTTTCCTGAGAAAGTCAGGGATTTGAGCTTGGTACTGATCTAGTTTGGTGTTGGGGACAGGTAGTTGTGAATTGTGTTGTGCTGTCCTTGCTTTGCAAAGGCGGAGTTGTTCATGGTGCATGCATTTGAATTTATTGTGTGTGTCAATTTCATTGATAAGGTAAGTGTTGTTGAGCTTGACTGCCATGAAAATCCTGGCCCTCTTAAGCCTTGGTATAGTTTATGATGATCATGGTTGATCATACAAATCTTGTCTACAACTTGGAAGCATTCTTGTTGTAGTGAGATTGCTTCTCTCTCAGCCCTTTCCTTTTCCTTGTCCTCTTGGTTCTTTCTGGTGCGCTGTACATCAGGATCACTGTTGTCTGGAAATTTCTTGGGCAGAGATAATTGTGGTCCTGAGGTAGTGCTAACAATAGCATGCTTATGCCCATAGACAAGTTCATATGGGCTTTTGCCCGTATTGCAGTTAACTTGTGTTTTGAACACCATAAGTGCAGTTGGCAACATGTTAACCCAGGCTTTTGGATTGTTGGCAGATAGCTGGTGAGGGCCTATAAAAGGGAGACATTTAGTCATTCAACTCTTCCATTTGCTTGTGGATGATAGGAGCTGGCTATGATGTGCTTTTATTCATTCTTGGAAAGGTAGACATTGGTGTCAATGGCTTTAAGTTCAGTTCCTCTGTCTTTAATCAAAAGTTAAAGTTTTCCAAACTTAGCTATAATCTCTTTGTCAATAAATTGTCTTACATTATTTACTTTATGTTTCTTTGTAGTTTGTACTAAAGCCCACCTATTTTCATAGTTAATAGCTGTGATAATGTACCATTTGCCTTTTTTATTGCCAGGCACTGGTACTACAATATCCAGTGACTACACTTTGAAAGTTTGGGTGTTTGACACTGGTATTGATGACTTGGGAGGTGCCTTGAAGTGGGTGTACTTTTCACAGACTTTTCATTATCTAGTACTTTCATGATGTTATCCAGCATGTTGGACCACCAGTAGTGTGTCTTGAGATATTCATGCAAGCTCCTGCTACAAGTGTGTCCCAGATCTCTGTGCTATAAAAGGATTGTGTCAATCTTTTATGTTGATGGGATATAGGATACAATGTCACCATTTGGTAATATGCAGTGTAGAGTACCATATACATTTTTGAACAGATGTTTGTTCTTGAGGAATTTTTATTAGATGTTCATTAGTGTACCAGGTGGGAACCCCTCTTGGAGATTCCCCATTATTAGCATGGGCCAATCAGGGTCTCCATCAGTGCATAGAATATCTTTACTGTATAGCCTTGATAGGGCATCTGTGGTAAGCATTTCCTTGCCTAGCTTGTATTCAATTATCATGAGATACCTTTGTATAAGGCTCATCTATTCAGCTTGTTGTCTAGATAGATGCTGTTGAGTCTTAAAGAACACCTTTGAATTGTGGTTGGTTATCACTTTGAATATCTGTGCACCTTCTAGGTAACATTGTCATTTCATCAGACAGTGGACAATACCTAACAGTTTTTTATCATATATTGGATATATTTGCTCACCATCAGACAGCTTTCTTGATTAATATGTTACAGAGAGGAGGTCCTTTTTCTAAAGTTTGAATTTGGAGTACTCCTTCTATTGCATAATTTGAGGCATCAGTTTCTAGTTTGTATACTTCTTCACAACTTGGATATTGTAAGACAGGGGTAGTGACCATGAGTTCTTTCAAATGTCAAAAATATTGATCTCTTAATAGTATCTCACAAAAATTTGGTTGTCTTGCTTGTGATTGTGGATAAGGGGGCAGTCCAGACGCCCCAGTCAGGGATGAATATCCTAACATAGGCTACCATGCTTAGGAATGTACAAAGTTCACTCTTATTTTGTGGTGCTGTCATGTTAATTATGGCTTGTATCTTTTCTGGGTATGGTTTTCCTCTGTCCTTGCTGATAATGTGTTTAAGAATGGCAGTTCTGCTGAGAAGAAGTCACATTTTGAGGGTTTGGCTATAGTTTGGTTATTTTAAAGGGTGTGAAGAACCAGGTGGACGTCTTTCCAGTGTTGCTCTGTATCCAGGCTGTATATGATTATATTTTCAAGGTAGACAAAGCCCTTTTCCCAATGTGTTCTTTAAAGACTTAATTAATAAAGGTCACAAAGGTACTTGGGTCATTTTTCATGCCAAAGTTAAGGATCACACACTCAAAAGAGCCATACTTGATCCTGAAAGCTGTTTTGTGTCTGTTCTTTAATTTAATGAAAATTTGGTAATGCCTGCTGTCAAGTCAATTTTTGTGAAGACTTGGGACCCCCAGGGCATCAAAAAGATCATCAATCAGGGAAAGAAGATACATATTCTTGATTGTGACCTTTTTGAGTGCCCTATAGTCTGTGACAAGGCGTAATCCTTCATCTTTCTTTGCTACAAAAAAGACAGCCATGTCAAAAAGAGATTTAGAAGGTTGTATGAGTTTTTTTTCAAGGGCTTTGTCTATGTAGGCCCTTAGGACTTTGTCTTCTTGTGATGTTAGAGGTAGATAGGTTGTGCCTTTGGCACACTCTCTTTTAGGTCAATTTTATGTTGGATGCCCCAGTTAGGTGATAGTCCTGATAACTTTACTTGGAAAACTGAAAGAAATTATAGGACTAGCTGTTGTTGGATTGGGTCTTGTTTGAGTGAGGTCTCTGCATTTTTAAAGTGGATAATCTCATATGTAAAGGCATTTCAATTTATCTTGCTGGAGTCTTTTTCTTTTTCTGTTTCCGTAATTTTCATGAATACATGGTCTCTCATAAGTGTATCAAGATAAGTTAGATATATATGGTAGTGCACCTTGCCTTGTTGTATGATGAAGGTAGCACTATTCCAGTTGATATGAGGTTTGGTCTTTCTCATCCAGTCCAGGCCAAGTATAACATCATACTTGGGGATTGTTATTATTGGGCCACTAAGCGTAGCTTGCACATCTTCTATTTGAGCGCAAAAAGGGTTTGCTTTCTTGTTGACTGGTTTACTTCTATTATCTGCCATGATAACTCTCTTGACATTACTTTAAACTTTGGATAGTTTCATGAGGTTGGCAATTTTTTTGTCAACAAGGGATTGGTCTGCTCCAGTGTCAAATAGTGCTGTGTCCTGATATCTGTGAAAGCAGAAAGAATAAGTGAGGATTTTTTTCCATTTTGAGCATCAAACAGTATAAGATCACTAGAGGGTAATTGTATCATGTTAATTGAGTCTACTCTTGGTCCCTGTACCAGATTTTTAAAGTGAGAGAGGGCTTGCCTAAGCACTTACCTGAGCTTTTTTCTCCTTGGTGGTGTTATCAGTACCCATTTGATTTGCTTGAGCGGTGCAATTTCTGCCTCAATAATGGAAGTTGCTGGCTTGGTTATTCTGTTTGTTAGGTCAAGGGTCCTTTTTTACTGTGGGACTTTATTTTTTTGTTGGTTACATGCAGGTTGTCAGATTTTTGTGCAGCTTGTTTTCCTTTCAAAAATACATCTTAGAGGTTCTTACAGCGGCTCATGTCAAACTGGCGTCTGATGTGTGTGAGGAGGCCAATGTAAAAATCTAGCTGTTGCTCAGCCTCATCAAAGTTGATAATGTTAGGAGCTCAATCATGTATGTCCTCATAGACTGCAATGTACTCCTTAATGGTTTCTGTCATTTTGAAGGTTCTGAGTTCTGTCATGATTGTTGAAAATTGGCATACACCAGCAAATTCAATAGAAGATTTAAGAGGCAGGGGCACACACTTGCTATATACCTTTGAATGTAAGGATTCTGAAGACATTGGCCAACTGATTTATAATGAATAACTTTATTTGATCCTATACAAGTAGGTGAAAAATCTGCCCCTGGCGTTTACTGCCAACACCTTATATAGGGATATTCTCATATTACTAATCACCAGTCACTGGCAATGTCTTCTAGGACATTCCAGCACACTATAGAGCCTTGGTTGTGCTGTTAAAAAGGGGCAGCCTTCTATTTTAGGGCACAACCCTGCAATGCCTATCACAAGGACACCCTCTACTAGCACATTAATAAGTTATTCTTTTTAGAGGATACAATCACTTCTGTATTCAGCTTTGATTGAAAGTCAAACCAACCATTCAAATTGAGCCTGGCGCCTTGGTGTTATTCTATCTCAAAGCTGGCGTCTTGGCGCTTGATGCAAACTGTAGCAGTGCTCTGGCGCCAAGAATAATTAATGCTGGCACTGTGGTGCATATTTCTGATGTTGCTAGCGTCCTGGTGCTCAATTATTAGGATGGCAGCAATATGGTGTGATTAATCATGATAACAATGTCATGAGCCACTAACTGGGCATTTATTAATGTAAAATTAATGATACTAATTTCTGAAAGGGTAATTGATTGGCCCTTCTTAATTGTTATTAATTGCCTAATTAATTGGGCTTTCCCCTTTTTCTGGTCAACAATTCTTCACAATGATCACAACAGCAGAGGCTTTTATTACAAATCTTTTCAGAAAGGCAGCTTTGAACATGTACCAGTCTTTGTTGTGACCAGAGTGTTGTTCAAACCATTTACTTAAAAAGCGTGATGTTGCCTCAATAACAGGTAAAGCAATTTCACTTGCCCAGAAATTGCGGGGATATCCCACTTGTGTAAATTTGTTTTGTGTGCTGTTGATCCAGAGTAGGTGTTTTCCCGGCGTAACCCTGAAAACATCCCAATTTCTGCTGAGTGTAGGCACTGGAATACACTGTTGGGTATATTGGTTGCATCAGGAACTTAAGGCGGAATCAGAACTCCTTGAGTACTGAGAAAATTGTACTGTTTGGTTGGTATGAGGATATTGTTGAAGACAGTGAATCCTGTGGGGACGTCCTGACCTTCTTTGTATTGTCTCCAGCCGGTGGGGAGTGCTATCTGCTGGGTTCTTTTCTTTGGAGAATTTTTTTCTTTAAGTTGTGTAGGTGTAGATAACCTACCTGTGCTACCACTGTCAAGTATATAATTCTTAGAAGTATAATAAACAAGATACAGGGGAAAATTAAGAGAAGAATGATACTTTATTTGATAGGAGTTTAGAGTATTATGTAGTATCATGAGAAGCCACATGCTATCCATGTACGTCATGGTAGTCATGGGGCTTATCCAAGTAATTGCTCCTCTTAAGTCATGAGGTCTGGTCAAGTAGTGTTCCTTTTAAGACTCAAAAGGTTTGATCCCTGTAATAGATGGGCAATTGATAGGAGTGCCACTGACTTAATGATTAGCTGGGCAATCACTTGGGGAATTGCTTTCCCAAGAGGGAGTAATCAAATATGTTACAATATAAGAAAATGACTGATTTTATGATATTTATATTAACATAATATCACAATATCTTAGATGAATCCTTCTCAGAAAATCATTCCCTGATAAATGACTTAATCACTGAGTAAAAGGTGGCACTAACATTCAATCCAGGTATTACACTAGGACCAAACATTGAGCTTGAAGGAAACCTGTATCTTCCAAGACTTCATGACTGCCCTGTGGCTTATCACTTCACTATATAATACTCTTCTTAAACTTCCTCTCTAACTTTATATAATTCACATAAATATATTACTGAAAAATCCATATTTTTATGGAATAAGTTGATGCCCTTCGAAATCATGAGCTTCTAAATGAAAAACATCGCATCACCATTTAAATCCTTGTCAAGCTTTACATGTCTACTTCAATAATAAATACCAGTCAACATGGTTTGAATTTAATTGGGTGATGACCATTTTAGGAAACATAGTAATAAATGTGTTTATTTCTTCAAAGGACACAAGTGTAGCGGAAAATGTAATCTGAATTCTTCGCGGATGCAATAAGCTGGTCAAAGACCTCGTTAGGGAGAGTTGTACCAATGGTTCTGGAACTGATATTGAACTTCATTGGAGTACATCTGACAGGCCCGCAAGTCGCCTCCACTTCATGCTTGAACTGGACGAGGCGTCTTACGGCAGCTGTTGAGTTCTTGAATGTGGTTACACAGGTTGGGTTGTCAATGGCATTGTAAGTTTCACAAAGAGGATCCAGGGAGCTCAAAGGCCAAGGAGCCACAAAAGAAATAAAGATAATTGTATCAAAGCTATACATCTCTACAAGATAGCCAATGTCATAATCTCGTTTATATCGGTGTCGTAGCGATCTCACTATCAGCTCCGATATCTGATAAAAGATAACGCTTATCAGCGAGCTTTAAATTGTGCCTGTCTCCTGATCAATAAACATCTCTTCTTTCTGTAACTTGCTTTTGATTCTAATTTTAGTTTCTTTAACTGTTGTTGCCTTGAGTTCCGCCTGACTGGCGTTAATGTTATTGATGGCTTGACTGTACTTGTTCTCCTGTAGGCTGAATATCTGATATTTGTAAATCACTATTACATCGGCCTGGAGCAGCGCGTTTTTACAGTGCAATAATTAGGCGAATTCCAAATAATTACATCGGCTGTTTATACCTTTAAGCCGTCGAATAAACCCACTTGTTTTAAGATGCCTTTACTGGAGCTCCAGATTTCAGCCGCGCCCCATAAATTCCAAGCTAAAGTACATTTAATGGACTAAAATTTAAGCCTTGGCAATTATATTATACATCGCCTGATAATAGTGCACAATATTATAACCATGCCGCTTTAAAGGGGAGGCTTGGCTTAGCATTTGTATTACGCGATTGAAATCACGAAGCCCAACCTGATGATAAGCTCATCTATTTCACCCCATTTATGAATTAACTCCAAATGGCCCTAATTCACAATTCTAAACTGAGAATTAACTTATACAAAAGTGAGTTTTCCTGTCTATGATGTCAACTCGAGTACACGCAAGCCGTGAGGAATCAAATTGAATTGACTGCTTCCATATTATTTAAATTTAAAGTTGATGGCCAAGCCAAAGGCTTGATTTGGCTCATACAATGCCTTACAAGTACCATTGAAAGCATGTAAGTTAAATCCAGGAAGTGTGAACTAAATTATGTACAAATGAGATTATCGTCTACTTGTACTTTAATAAATTTAAATTCAACTGCTTGATTTTTAAATAGTGGTTCAGCCCTTGCAACCATGGCACAGGCTTATCTGTGTAGATTCCCCAACTCTAGAATGTGTGGATTAAATTTTAAAGGGGAGCAATAGCTTGTTTAAGAATAAGATTAAAATTTTCTGATTTGCCTTAATTTTATACAGTGGGATGGTTAAACTCTATGTCGAGGATTGAATTGACTAGAAAAAAGAGAGAGTGATCAATTTAAAAAGATTCAGTTCAAACTATATACCAGTTTAAGTAAGAGATGGTTGTTAAGAAGATTTAATTTAATTGATTTCAAATCGAAATAATAAAAAATAGTATCATGTGGTATAATTTGAAAACATAATCTCAAAATATGCCCTCTTAAATTGCATCATCTCAAAAGTTGCTATATCTAAAGTAATAGTAAATACAGAATCACAATTTATGCAATAAAAATAGCAAATGTAATATCTCAATGTATGGTTTTTAAACTCTCAAAAAACAAATTAAAGCTATAAATAGAAAATGTAAAGGTCATTGGTAGACTAAAAACCTCATATTTCTAAATATGGAATAAAAATTGAGGGTGATTAGTAGTAAATTGATCCTGAAAAGCTCTGAAGTCAACTTCATCCTGCTGATGCCCTTTTCAGATATAATATATGTATAATATGTTATATATAATGAGTAAATACTTAACAAAAGATAAAAATAGTGAGAATAAAAGAAACAATGGGAAATGGTTTTGTTGCAATTGAACCAATGAGAGTTCAGTACTTGGCATTGGAAAAGACAACAGTCCAATAGAAAAGGACAGAATAATAAGAATAAGGTATTGTTTATTGTAGGGTATTGTGATTAATATACTAAATGGGGAAGCCACAAGGCCACAAGGGGGTGGCATAGTGGGGAGTTCCATATAGGGTTTGGAGCCAAGGAATAACTTGTGCGGGGATCAGCGGGTCAAATTGGCAACACTCCTAATTAGGATGAAGTGCCCGCCATTTGACCTTGCCAGCAGATCCATTCATAACGTTAGATACATCAAGGGGCAACTCATTGAGCGCCCCCTGTGTATCGTAAGATACGTTAGCAGGCGAGGTTTGAACCTCAGTTGCAACACCCCCTTGCCCCCTGCTTGTTGTCAGACACCAGGACTGGAGTCTGCAGAAGGTCTGGGAAGGTCTGCACAAACAACCTTTGTGTGAGGATGGCACGGCAGGGGCGCAAGCAATTGTGGTGAAGTTTTTTGGTGTTTCCCTGGGCATCCTCAAGTTAGTAGGTGTGGTTGTCATAGACAGCAGCTACCTTGAAGGGCCCTAGGTGGTTGGGTTCTAATTTGGCAGAATTAGAATTGAGGGTGTAGATGGGGTCACCTATGGCGTATCTAGCTTTGAGGTATCTTGTCCCTCCTCCAATCCGATTGTGTTTGATTTCTCAGGCTTTGGCACAACATTGGTCTACGGAGGGAGTTGGTACAAAGGGGGGCTTGTCAGGAACCTTGAACCGTAGCTTCCCTTGTTTAACCCTGGTCAGACCGTCAGGTGTTCCAAAGGCCAGGGTGTTAGGGCTGAACCCAATGCCCTTGTTGATTCTTGCTTGCAGGATCAGTAGGGCAGTGGGAATATGTTCAGTCCACGTAGTGTTAGGATGCTCTTGCAAGAGTTTGGCAATCAGTTGAACCAGGAAGCCGTTTAACTGTTTCACACGTCCGTTGTCTTGCGGGTGATAGGGGGTTGTGACTATATGTTGGAGCGCGTTCTTGACGCAGTATGCCTTCACAACATGTCCAACAAGTTCAGGCCTGCCATCTGTGATAAGACGCTTGGGTTGCCCAAAGCGAGCCACAATTTCCTTGCCAATAAAGCAGGTAACAGTGGTGGCAGTGTGGTTGGTTGTGGTCCAGGCCACTGGCAAACACGTGAAATAGTCAATAGCGGTGATAATATACTTCTTACCCAGTCTGTCTTTGGGAAGCGGCCCCACAATGTTGAGGGCCCACTGTTTGAAGGGTTTCATAGCCTTGATAGATAGGACAGACTTGGGAGGTGCAGGTTTGGACATATTCTTTTCACACAGCACGCACATCTTGAGGAGGTCCAAGATGTCTTGACGCATGCGCAGCCATCAAACCTTACGTTTCATGATCTCAAAGAGGTTAAACCCTCTGATGTGACCCAAGGTTTGGTGGTAGTTCAAGATAGTGTCTCCTTGTTGTGTGGTGGGAATATAAGGCGTCTTCTCACCTGTCTCTGCCCGGCAGCAGACGTTCCCAGCATCAATGATGAACTGACTTTTGTTGTCCTTCAGCTTGGAGATGGTGACCAAGTTAAGGCCCTTGTAGTGGGCCGCCTCAGGGCGCAGGTAGAGCATGGGCCAGTCTGGGTTCAGACCGTTGTCCCCAGTGATGGACGCTACGTAGAGTTGTGAAAGAGCGTTGGCTGTGACAAGTTCCTTTCCAGGCTTATATTTGATGCGTAATTGATAGGGGATAGATATTCAACCCATCCTGCCTGGCAGCGTGTCAAATGGGACTACTTGTTGAAGTACTGGAGTGACTTATGGTCCGTCAGAACGTGGGGTGGGAAGGTCACACCTTCCAAGTAACAGCGCCACTTCTCAACGCAGTGTACAATGGCTGCCAGCTCTTTATCATGGATAAAATAATGTTGTTCTGAGTCAGTGAGCTTCCTGGACTCATATGCTACGGGGAAAAAGACACCATTGTCATTTTTTATCCTTAGCAAGCCTCTTATGGCCCTGTCAGAGGCGTCAGTCTTGAGTTTGTACTGTCAATTTTGGTTGGGAAACTGCTGTACTGGTGCCGTTGTGAGCCTTTGCTTCAACGTCTTGAAGGCTTGATCTCTGGCAGAGGTCCAATAGAAGCGCTGTTTGGTATTGAGGAGCTCAGTAAGAGGTGCAATTAGTTCTCCGCAATTGGGGATGAACTTGCATACATAGGCAACCATGCCCAAGAAGGTTCACACTTGGCCCACATCAGTGGGGGGCGGCATGCTAGTGATTGCCTTGATTTTGGCAGAATTGGGCTTTATTCCTTGGGCAGAGATGATGTGCCCAAGGAATAGTAACTCCAACTTGAGAAACTCACATTTGGAGGGTTTAGCTTTTAGCTGGTTTTTCCAAAGGGTGTCAAGGATAGCACAGAGGTGTTGGAGGTACGTGGTTTGATCTTGACTGAAGACAATAATGTTGTCAAGGTACACAACCACACATTTTCCAATCAATTCCTCAAATGCTTTGTTTATCAACATGGCAAAGGTGGAGGGAGTGTTAGTCATTCCAAAGTTCATGACACGACACTCAAACAACCTGTAGCGTGTGTGGTAGACAGTTTTTGCCTCATCCCCTGGTGCAATGCGTACCTGGTTGTACCCTGCAGTGAGATCAATCTTGCTAAAGACCTTTGCGCCTGCAAGTGTATCAAACAGGTTGTCAATCAGCGGCAGGGGGTATTTATTTTTAACTGTTACCTCATTTAGGGCACAGTAGTCTGTGACCAGGCAAAGAGACCCATCCTTCTTAGCTACAAAGAAGACTGCCATCCCGTATGGAGAGAGCAAGGGGCAAATGAATCCCTTATCAAGCGCGTCCACAAGGTGCTGGCAGAGGGTTTCATCTTCCTTTGGTGTGAGACAGTATAATGGTTGTGCTTTAGGTAACAATCCTTGAAGTTGTACAGCGTGCTGGATCTCCTGGGGTAGAGGTAGTTGTTCAAGTGTTTCACTGAATATGTCCTTGTACTCCTCAAGAAGTGCAGCTAGCGCTGGTAGTGGTGATGCTGACAAGAGAGGGACTGCAGATAGTTCTGCACGGATAACTTTGACTGAACATTGGTTAAAGTCTAGTCTCCCCCCTTGAAATTGTATGAGCCTGTTTCCGTCATTCTGACAAACACAGTGTCATGTAGTAACTTGTTCATTTCCATGGGGTAAATCTGAAAACCCACCACATTTCTATTGAGGGTGATGACAGAGGTATCCCAGTCAATGTAAGGGTGGTTATGCCGGAGCCAGTTGAGGCCAGCAATTATGTTGTGGCTGAGGCCTGCCATAATTGGCCCAGAGAGCTTAACCTGGACGTTCCCCATTCTTACAGAGAAGGGTACCGTCTTGTGGGTGATGGCAATTCTGCGGGAATCAGCTACACGTACTGCTTTGAATCTGCTGGGTACTTGGTCTAATTGCTGGGAGTCAGTGAATGTCTGATATACCATGGTGTGATCAGCCCCGGTATCTACCAGTAGCTTGTGGGTGTTCCCACGGAAACGGAAGGGATAGGACAAGCGTGTTACTTTATTTGTGGAATGAGCGGCTTGCAACACAGGGTTGCCGCTATGGACCTGAAAGACGTCTAAGGTTTTGACCTCGTGAAGATTGTAGTTGCAGGAGTTCTTTGCAAGCAAGGGCTGAGAGGGTGGGTCAGTTAGAGTTGTAAGGCCTCTTGTTGTTACAACCCCCAGGCTTTTCCCAGGTCCTCAATCTGCGCTAGCTGGAGCTCCCCCTTGTGGGGGCGTTTGGCCCCATTATCCTGCTGACATGGTTGGCGGCGGCCTACTTGACTATGGCCATTGTTAGGTGCAGGACGTGGTTGGGGTGGAGCATTGTTGGTGCGGCAAAAGCCCATTGAAGCCTGGTTATTGGCCTCTACAATGGCTTTATAGCAGTTGTCAATAGAGGTGCAGCAGCCAACAGAAACCCACTTGCAAATATAGGGCTTTAACCCATTGACAATGAGAGTGAGCAACATGGCGTTCCCATCGGTCACTGCTTCAGGGGCGGCAGCAAGGGCTTGTTGCCAAGCAGCGAGATACTCAGGGACAGAACCAGTCTGCTTGATGGCTAAGAAGGGAGTCCCAAAGATAATGGGAGAGAAGGTTTTGCTATATCAGGACTTGGTGGCGTCCCAAAATGTTGCCCAGGTGGCGTCAAACTCCTGGCTGGCCCAGTTGGTGAACCACACGGCGGCGGGCCCTGTGAGGCAGCCAGATGCAGTGGCAACCCACATGGACTCTGGGACCTGAAGGATACAAAGGCGCGTTTTGGTGGACTGGAGCCAACTGAAAATGTCAGCTCCTTTGACACCGCCAGTGAAGGACTCTAGTTGGAGGTTGAGCATACGTTGCGACAGATCCAACTGTGGCAGGATGACACTAGCGTCACGCTGCCCGAGGCAAATCCAATTGTATACACTGGTAAGAACTAGCTGATCTTGATGGATGATATAACCTTTGGGAATGTCCCCCTTGGGGATTGGAAGGAACATCTCTTGTTGTAGAGTAGCCATGCGGCCCATACTCTGTCCTTTCTTGGGGGAATTTTGTTTTTAAGATAGGTCATGAACCTACCTGTGCTACCACTGTTGCAACTGAACCAATGAGAGTTCAGTACTTGGAATTGGGGAAGACAACAGTCCAATAGGAAAGGACAGAATAATAAGAATAAGGTATTGTTTATTGTAGGGTTTTTAATTAATATACTAAATGGGGAAGCCACAAGGGGGTGGCATAGTGGGGAGTTTCATGTAGGGTTTGGAGCTGAGGAATAACTTGTGCAGGGATCAGCAGGTCAAATTGACAACACTCCTAATTAGGATGAAGTGCCCGCCATTTAACATTGTCATCAGATTCATTCATAGCATTAGATACGTCAAGGGGCAACTCATTGAGCGCCCCCTGTGTATTGTAAGATATGTTAGCAGGCAAGGTTCAAATCTCGGTTGCAACAGTTTATTGGAACAAATGATCAAATGTTGGCTGAAAAAGTCACTGAAATAACCTGGAGATGCTCAAGCTTCTCATCCTTGAAATAGTAGACAAGGTCTAAAATAAAAAATCTCCTGATATCTGAGCACAGCCTTTGTCTATTTTGAGAGTGATATTTATTTTTTCTGTTAGTCTTGTAAAAAAAGGAAGATATTATATGCTGGTCATTGAGATGTACCATGATATTGTTCAATTTGAGCTTCTTGATTATGAACCTTGTAACAAATTAGCTATCTCACCCTTTGAGAAAGGAGTTGTTATTGATCAAGTTGATTTTTACCTGTTTGATAAATTTCAGCTAAATAGTTTCCTATTTTGTCCTATCTGGTGTGCTTCTTGAAACCCTTTAACTCATTGGGTCTCAAAGTATCCAATGAATGTAACAAATGCTTCATGGTTAAAGATAATGTAGGAATGCTACACAAAGACAGTATATAATGTATTAACTTATTTATTTTGGGGCAGAAAGATATTCTGTCAATTGTTTTTCTGTTAACTGATTTTTAGTCAAATTTAATGCAACTATAAATTTCTTCATATATATATTTTTAACTTTACAATAAATCAAAACTCAAAAATACAAAATAAAGAAATTATTTCCTAAAAAAGTTATTCTTTGAAACTTTTAATGTTCTTATTTTATTTTCTAGCAGTGAAATTTAATTTACATAGTTTTTAAAAAGGTAAATATTTAAAATTAAGCCTCTTAGATACAAAAAATAAAAATAGTTGTATGTGTAAAACATAGCTTTTTTAGTAAATAAATCATAATTAATTTTTTGTTTTTTGTAGAGTTAAAAATTTTATATATGAAGAAATTTATAGTTGGATCAAATTTAACTGAAAATCAGTTGATAGAAAAATAATTGACAGAATATCTTCCTGCCCCTTTATTTCTTACTAAATAAATGCAGTGTTGCACCATCTACAATTTTTCCCTCTTGAAAAATAATTTTTCTGATGAATAACCTGACTACCAAATAGTCAGTGTCAGGAATGACAATTTCCCCCCTCAAAACCCAGGCCCAAGGGCAGAATTTGAACCCTGACCTTGAATCCCTGCAGGCCGCTGGCCATAGGGGCCAAGAGGCTGCCTGCCTGCATTTTTCTGAGACTGAGCCCCTGCGAGCTGAAGCTCTTTCTAAGTCCTGAAGTCAGAATATCAGTGCAGATTTGAGTATGATAGTACTCAAGAAGGAGCTTTTTGACTTGCCTAATAAAGGCAGAGAAGATTCCTCTGTGAATTTCATGAACTTGAAGTCCTCTCAGGTAATCAATCAAATTCAGTTACTAGAGAAAAATACAGGCTCCAGGCCTGACCCCATGACCACAGCCCAAAATCAAGTAATCAATTTGGGCATTCTGACCAATGAGAAAACACCCATCCAAGATGCCATTTTGCTGCTCCTGTACCTGGGTGTCCTGACTACCTGCCTGCACTTTTACCAATATTTTGATGAAGCCCTTTTGGAAAATACTAAGTTTGGAAACATGATGCTATATAGGTCTATAGACTCTGCGCTTCAACCTTAATGCCATTTTTAAATAAAGGTTATGTTATTTTGGCTTACACAGCTACTGCCTTATTTTGTATTTGCCATCTATCAAGTTAGTACAAGATCTTCTGGTCCTCTTGCCCCTCTGCCCGCAGATTTCTGTCTTTCAGATTTTTTCTTTGGTTCTGTCTACTTCACAAATTACCCTCTAAAACCTAAATATAAGGGTTACACCCTGGAGAAGATACTTGAATTAGATCCATTGGCCCGCATACAATATGAAGTTAGATACAACCATCAAGGCCCTTGAATATTCTCAACACCCAAGTTGTTTAGAGGCAAATTCAACTACCTGCCTGCCTACAAACTCCACATGGAACCACCTGTGACCCCAAAGTCAATGCCTGCCTCCTCACCCAACCTCCCAACCAATCATACTGATAAGCTGTTTGGAATTGTGTACATCACCCTCACAGGGGTGATTGAAACTATAATCCCAACTGCTGGCCTGTGATCCTGGGTGGGGAAGCCTGTCTCCTACCCTTTTAAGTTAGCTTCTCTCTTGTGATGGGCTTTACCCACAAAAACCTGGCCCAAGTGATCCCCAAAAACAACAGGCTGGCTGCCCAAGACTGGATCCCTGACAGTAAGTGGTAATTCTGCTACACCCTCTCATGTTATACAGGGATAAAACCTTTTGAGTCCCAAGAAAAACATTATCTGGACAAGCCTCATGACTGTCATAATGTACATGGACAGTATGTGGCTTTTTGTGATACTATATGATAATATATCTTCTTATCAAATAAAGTATCATTATTTTTTAATTCTCCCTTTATCTTTTTTGTATACTTCTCAGAGTATATACTCAACAGTGGTAGAACAGGTTGGTTATCTGCACCTACACAACTTAAAAAAAGTTACTCTAAAGAAAAGAACCCAGTAGATGGCACTTCTCACCAGCTGGAAAAGATAAAAGAAGGTTGGAACGTCCCTACAGAATAAACTGTCTTTGAAAATATCCTTGTAGCTACCAAACTGTACAACTTCTTCAGCACACAAGGAGTTCTGAACCCTCATCTAATCCAAGACATGTCCAAAATACCCAATATTGTATTTCAGCCTCTACACTTAGCAGAGATTGGGAATTTCACAGGATTACGTCAGGAAAACACCAACCTCTGGATTAAAAGCACTCAAAGCAAGTTTATACAAGTAGGCTATCCCCGCAAGCTCTGAAAAAGTGAATTTGCCTTAAAAGTTACTTGGGACACATCCTGCTCTGCAAGCAACTGGTTTGAACAACACCCTAACCATAACAAAGACTGGAATATTTTCAGAAATGCCTTGAAAAAATTTACCATAAAAAACTCTGATGTTGTGATCATGACAGAACTCAGAGCCTTTAAAATGACAGGAACCATTGAGAAGTATATTAAATCATACAAAGACATATGTGATTGAGCTCTTGACATCATCAAATATGATAAGGCTGGACCTTGTCTGGACTTCTATAATTCTCTCACACACATCAGATGTTAGTTTGATATGAGCCGCTGAAAAAGCCTCAAGGATTTGTTCTTGAAAGAGAAATAAGCTGCTCAGGAATCTGAAGATCTGCATGCAACTAACAAGCAGAAAGAGAGTCCATCAGCAAAAAAGGACACTCATCACAACAAACAACCCAACCAGGCCAATAATCCTCATTCTTGAGGCAGAACTTGTATAAATCAGGAAATCCAGATGAGCACTGATAACACAACCAAAGAGTAAAAATCTCAGAGAAGTGCTTAGGCAAGCCACCCTCCCCCACTTTGTAAGAATTGTACAGGGACTGTCAGGGATCCAACCTGTGGGAGGTTCCTGAGGACTCGCGGGCAGACGGCCCGCAGGCCCAGCAGGGAGAGCCCACCACAGGATTGGGGCTAACTTTACAATATAAGATAACAATTTTCCAAGGATTGCCCAAGGTCCGCTTGTAGGCACCATGGAATCAATCAACCCAGTGAGGGTGATATACATCACCCCAAATATTTGGGTGGAAGTGAATTCATCAGTGGCAACAGATTCTTGTGGGCAGTTGGCCCGAGGGGTGAGGGGCAGCATCATTGAAACCAAATATGCGGGCAGGAAGTTATACTTGTCTTAGAATAGCAGAGGAGGTATGGTGATTTTGATGCCTTCTCTGTATACAGTTTCAGTCTCTCTAGTTCTAGCTTCAAGGTCGTGGATGAGGATCTCCTCCAGAGTAAACTCAGAATATGCCAGGTTGGGTGGATACTCGGTAAAATGTACTGGGCCAAAGGGAGCTCCTGGTGGATGGTAAAGTTTGGGCGGCTGGTCTGCAGTTTCTTGGGGTAGGTGAACACGTGGGGCAGAGCCGCAAGAAGTAGACTGTAGATGAAGTAAAAATAATAACAATTATGGTATGATCTGGTTGAACCAAAGGTTCATGTCACTTTATTGCAAGGATGGCAATGGGCATCTTCCTGGCGGCCCAGGGTATAAGTATGCCCATCTGTCATGGCAAAACTTTCAAAGATTTTCATGGCCCGGGTTTTCCCATCTACTAGGTCCTCACAGCCCTTGGTGGCAACAATTGCGGGGGTTATTTCATTGGCTGACTTGCAACTAGAGCACTCCATTCCTTAACCAAGTCACAGGACGGGTCATCTCTGGGTGGCCTGTTTCTTATAGAAGGTATATTTGTTTCTTCTTCTGTAGTGGCCTGGGTTATTCTGGGGTCTGTGGCTAACCTGGCCCGTTGATTGGTTGGTTTAACAGGGACCTCTAGCGCAGGGGGCATTGTTGTAGGCAAACTTGGTTCATCATACTTCAGGAGATTCTCCGAAGTTGAATCAGATTCTGATTTGAACCCCAAAAACTGCGGGTGGCTGGCCCTGCAGGCTGGCGGCCCGTGGGGCATCAGGGTTCAACTCCCATAGTTGAGGCCTTTTGATTATCATAGTTGACAGGAGTTTGTCACTTGTGACAGGGACCAAGACATAGACTCAATTAACATGATCTAATTACCATCTAGTGATCATATACTGTTTGCTGCTCAAACTAAAAATAAACTTCTCACTTATTATTTATGCTTTCAAAGATATCAGGACACAGCACTATTTGGCACTAGAGCAGACCAATCCCTCATTAACAAAAATAGCCACCTTTGTGAAACTACCCACAATCTAGAGTAACACTAAGAAAGTTACCATGGCAGACAACAGAAACACATTAGCCCCCAGAGAATTAAAACCTTTCTGAGAAAAAATAGGGGATCTTAATAATATTCTTGGTAGCCTTATCAGTCCAATACCTAAGTATGATATAGTGCTTGGCCTAAATTGTATGAGAAAGACAAAACCTTACATTGATTGGAACAGTGCCACACTCACCATACAACAAGAAAAAGTACATCACCATGTTTACCAACCCACCTTGACAACCTCATGAAAGATCGCATATTTGTAAATATTACCAAAACATAAGAAGAAAAGCGCACCAGTAAAGTTGACTGAAACACCTATACATATGAAAGCATTCACTTTAAAAATGTGAACGTATCACATGAACAGGACCTCATACACCAGCAATTATTCCAAGAAGTTTTCTCGTTATTTCAAGAGAAACTTCTAGCCTTACTACCTGACAGAGGTGTTTAACACAAGATTGATTTAAAAAAGCGTACTCAAGGCACACCCCATTGACCATTTAACGCCTCAAGAGGATGAAGTGTTGAAGGAATAAATGAATGAGGCTATGAAAAAGGGCTCATTTGACCATCAAAGTCTCTCTTTGGCGCAGCAGTTTTTTTATAGCTAATAATGATGGAGGGTTACACCTTGCCACAGACTACAGGGTGCTCAAAAAGATCACAATCAAGAACAGGTATTTCTTGCCCCTGATCAATGATCTTTTTGATGCCCTTGAGGGGTCACAAGTCTTTACAAAAATTGGTTTGACAACAGGTTATCACCAAATTTGTTTGAAATCAGAAGACATTCCAAAGACTGCATTTAGAGCTAAGTATAGATTATTTGAATGTGACGTTCTCAACTTTGGCATGACAAACGCTCCCAGTACCTTGGTGACCTTAATGAACAAAGTTTTCAAGGAACACATCGGAAAACAAGCAATAATCTACCTAGACAACATTATTATTTATAGTCCAAACATAAAAAACACTGAAAGGGCATTTGAATGATCCTCTGTACCCTTCAAGAAAACCAACTCATTGTCAAACCATCAAAATGCAACTTTTTCTCATCTGAACTTCTGTTTCTTGGTCAAATTAAAAGCAAGAAAGAAATCAAACCAGACTCAGAAAAGATACACACCATAACCAAAATTCCATCTCTAAGGAATAAGAGCAAACTCCATACCTCTCTGACATGATAGCCTACAGTAAGAGATTTATTCCTGACTGGGGTGCCTTGACTGCTCTCTTATATGCAATCACTGACAAGACAACCAAATTTGTGTGAGAAACTGTTAAGAGATCAACATTTTCAACAACTGAAAGAGAGCATGGTCACCATTCCTATCTTAAAAATCCCAAGCCGTGAAAAAGTGTAAAAACTAGAAACTGACATCTCCAATTATGCAATAACAGAAGTGCTCTGAATGCAAACTACAGAAAATGACTTCTTTCCTGTAGCATATAAATCAAGAAAGCTGTCTGACATTGAGCAAAGATACCCAATACATGACAAGAAGTTGGTAGCCATTATCCACTGCTTAATGAAGTGCCAATGCTATCTGAAAGATGCATATATATCTAAAGTGCTAACTGACCACAAGTCACTGGTATTTTTAAAACTTAATAACACTTTTATATAGACAACAAGATAAATGGATGAACTTCATCCAAAGGTATCCAAGGATAATTAAATATAAGCCAGGTAAAGAGCTACTTACTGAAGATGCCCTATCAAGCTATATCAAAAGCATCTATATGCACTAACAGGGACCCCAATTGGTCCATGTTAATCATGGGGAATCTCCAAGAAAGGTTTTATCTAGTAAATTAATGGCCATCCAAGAGAAAGTGTCAGGAATCTATCTGCTCGGAAACATACCACCCAAAAGGTGTATGGCCGTGGATGGATTCAACCCTGTGACTAGAGAACCAATTGGAAAAGAGACCATTCCCATATGAAATAATTCTCCAATCAGGCAGAATCAACCCAAAAGAGGATTAAATCTTCCCAAAATGAAGTAAGCTCCAAGATAACTGAGAAGGAAAACAGAAGCCAAAGGATGAAATAAGGAAGGAGCAGGCAGACTGGCCCTCATGATCTGTGGTTCCTCTGTAATGGGGGGATTCTGTGATAATGAAGTGGCGGTGTATCATATGCCTGGTATCACTTTGCGCCATGACTTGTCAAGGTAATTAGAAGGAGATAAACCAGAATTGGCTCTGGTTCCAAGGGATATGCTTGCAGTAAAGGAATGGACAAGGAGAAACCAAACCAACCATTTATACCCAAATGGTCCCCATTGGGAAGACTTGGGTAGTATCATGGTGTTAGATTTCAAGACTGGAGAGCAAGCAAAAATAAATCAACTAGGTAAAGAAAATTGACTTTATTAACTGAACAATCAAACACCCTGACAAATGAAGCCTTTTATAAGGTGTTTAAGAGGTGTTTTAAATTGTAGTTTCAAGGGGAATTGGAGCAATATTGGGAAAGTTGGGGTAAATGGGGAGGGAAACTTGGCAGGGGGATCTTTGGCTTGAATTTAAAAGAATTATTTTAAAAATAGAACCATTGGCCCCTGCTGCCCTTTCTTTAACAGCTAAGTGTCATTTACCCCAACTGTTAGAGAAGCAACAGTTTGAGGAACAACTGGTGCTGAAATTTGGGCCCCAGAAGAAGGTAAATCACTGTTAAATGTTTTATTATTAAGTATGGAGCCTAGTTGTCTTTTAACCTCATTCAAGTTAAAAGCAAAAGCAAGTTTGAAAGCTCCTAGCGCGGTTGTAACATCTGATTGGCTCCAGAAAGCATTTTCAAGTGATGTCAAAGGTAAGTGCAAATTTAACATACTAACTTTGTTTAGGTGATCACCCGGTGAGCGAGAGAAACCAGGTTTGATCCCCGTATTGGAACAAAAGATGGCCTCTGGGCTTGAATAAGGGTTTTATAAAGGTAATATAAAACTGGTACTACGTATTAATAAACCATTTCTAGGTCCTGGAGAAAACTCCAAATTAGGAGAAGAGTTCTCAGAACCTGAAAGTATTAAAATTCCTTGTTGTTGTCAGGAAGGATAGAAAAGGCATTCCTGACAGAAAGTCCTTAAGAACAAACACCTTTTCAAAAACTTATATGGCACTCTACACCATATATTATTAAGCAGCCATACAGTATCATATGTACTGTCAACAAAAAAAATTGTTGCAATCATTTGATACCACAGAAATTTGGGCCACTTACATAGTAAAAATCTGCATGGATATCTTAAGATACACTAATGGTGGCCCAAAATGTTGAACAACATCAAAGAGGCGCTCAAACAATGCAAAGTATGTGAAAAGTATGCACACTTCAAGGCACCTCCCAAATCAGAGATGCCAGTATCAGCCACACAATTATTCAAGGTGTGGTATTAGACATCTTGAGAACCATGCCCAGAGACAAAAAAAGCAAAAAAAATACATCATCACAGCCACCAACTATGCAACAAGATGGCCTATAGCACAAGCCACAAAAGAACACCAAAAAATAGATGTGAGCCAATTTATTGGCAAGAAAATCATAGCCAAGTTCAGAAAATCTGAACTTCTGATCACAGATAAAGAAACAGAACTCACTTTCATCAACACTAATGTCTATCTTACCAAAAATAAAAAACACTGTTGTCAGTTCTTATCACTCACAAGCTAATATGAGGGTTAAAAGATTGAAAAGTGCTCTTGTAGAAGTTCTCAGTAAACTATCTATCAACAAACCCACAACTTTGGGCTGACATGCTTTCAACAGTGTTAATAGTATATCAAACACAGGTCAAATGCAACACAGGTAAAAGTACATATGAACTTGTCTATGAGCACAAGCCTGCCAGTGTCAGTACTAAGTTGGGACCCCAGTTATCTTTACCTAAAAAAGTACTAGCTGACAATGACCCTGAAGTAAAATATGCCAGAAAAGACCAGGAGATCAAAGAAAAAGAAAGAGTTGAGAAAGAAACAATCTTCATATAATAGGAACATTTTCAAGTCAGAGACAAGATCTGGGTTTCAACCATGATTTGCACGAGTTGAAACCAGGACTAAGAAGACCAGAGTTTGTCATGAAAGTTAAACCCAACAATATCTATCTTATCAAAGGAATTGGCACCTGCACTGGTTTGAAATGTAAGCATCATGACCAACTCTGCCTATGCAAAGCAAAAACTGCACAACGCCATTCACAACTACCTGTTTCTAACGCAAAACATGATCAATACCAAGCCTGAATTTCCAACACTCCCAAGAAAATCACTAAGGCTCTGCCTTTCAGCACCCCAGGGAAAGATGTTGCAACATCTTTGATTATTTCCTCTTGGCAAAGTAATTCCCCAAGTGATTCTCCAACTAATCATTAAGTTGGTGACACACTTATCAGCTGCCCATGTTATATGGGGATCAAACTTTTTGAATTATAAATGAAACATTACTTGGATAAGCCCAATGATTACCATTACATACATGAATAGTATGTGAATTCTCATGATACTATATAATCCTTAACAATCATATCAATAAAGTATCATTATTTCTTAATTTTTCCTTTATTTTGTTTATTATACTTTTAAGAAGTATATAATTAATAATATCTTAATTTATTAGATTGATTATTGTGTTAGAAAGGCATCAAGATTTATTTTTAGGAAATTATTATCAGTATAAATTTGATTCAGCTGCCAATAGGCTTGAAACTTTGATCTCTTACCACTATTAAGAGAGCTGTAAAAAAGGGATAGCAATTAAGTTGGGATAAGACAGTGATCATAGAATTTTTTAGAGAATAACTTTGGGTATCTTGTCAGCCCATAGCGTTCAAAAGCTATTGCAGTACTTCTCAGAGCTGTTGAGTTTGAAAAATCAGGTTCAGAGTACAAAAAAGTTGTGCACAGGGCAAATGTTCAGTGGAGTGAGTTCTATTCTTAATCCATATAAATTGGTTTTTTGTGCATGGCTTCTGTGAGCTCTGCATTTGGTTTTGTTTGTTAATATCAATAGCTCTGAAAAGTACAGTATTGAGGAATTATCAAGATATGTAATTATCTGATAAATGCCTTGTATATAACTATGCTATATAGTTACATATTTGTTAGAAAAAGCAAATGTATGTAGATTTATTTATTGATGGATAGATATTTATTGTAGTTTCTTGAGCTGTAAATATTTTATAAAAATACAATATATGAAGACTTGTGAGGTTGGATTAACCATGACATCAAATGTTTAGAGGAGTAGGATTATTTTCAAGTTTGAGCAAGGAGTTTATGATAAGGTTGATTATTTGGTATATTAGGTTTGTAGTTGCAGTGAAATCAAGCTGATGGGTGCTTTGAATTGTTATTGGTGGAATGATGGGTAAATTTAATTGAAGCAATGGTTTTTATTGGCTGATTCCTTTTCGGAACTTTTATTGCGTTGTGAATGTGGAATCTGTGACCAATGAGATGATGTGAAAGAATCTCTGCTGCTTTTCCATGTCTAAGTGGCTCTGTAGAGAGGACTGTCTCTGGAAGCAAACGATCTTATTCGTTCCAGCGGATGATAAGAGATTTGATATTGCATCATCCGAGCCAAGTGGATCCAAGGCTTGAACAATAATAAAGGAAGTAAGTGTTTAGAATTGGCTGGGATGAGCACAGAGCAGCAGCTAACGAGGAGGATTGACTTGCGGATCATCCCGCTGGCGTTTGTGCTGAATCTGGCATCATTCCTGGACCGAGTCAACATTGGCCAGGCACGACTGTATGGGATCGAAGCAGATCTAGGCGTAGGGCCACGGGAGTATGCATGGATCTTGTCTGGTTTCTTCATAGGCTATGTTGTCTTTGAAGTACCTTCAAACCTTATAATGAAGCGAGCATCTCCGCCAGTTTGGATAGGCTCGATAATGGTCTGCTGGGGCATCACCACTGCGTGTACAGCCGCAGTCAAGGGGTTTGAGGGGCTACTGGCAGTGAGGTTAGTACTTGGTCTTGCCGAGGCGGGCTTCTTCCCAGGCATGATACACTACCTTAGCTTTTGGTACACTCGTCAGCAGCAGGGAGTCCGTATTGCTATATTGAATAGCAGCACCTCTTTAGCGTGTGCTATAAGTGGACCGCTTTCATACTGCTTTGGTGGGTTGGAGGGTGTTTTTGGACTCCATAGCTGGCAATGGCTCTTTATTGCTGAGGGGGTGCCAACTGTGCTCCTGGGGATGCTTGTCTGGTAAGTTGAATGAACAACAGCAATTAAAGATTATGATTGTCTTACCAAACACGCCCCTTTCGGCGCCCTGGCTAACTAAGCAAGAATCCACTCTTCTCCAAGAAAGGCTTGCCGAGAGCAATGTGGATTTGCAAACACGGCGTTTCGATTCAAAACAGTTTGTGGGAGTGTTTCTAGACTACAAGATTTATCTCTTCATGCTGATGTTCTATAGCAGCATGTGTCCAATGTATTCCATTGCCCTTCTACTCCCAACGATCATAAGGGACTTGGGGTTTGAACCAAAGACAAGCATGCTTCTGACTGCCCCGCCTTACCTTGTCGCAATCATCTGCAACATCCTGCTGGCTTGGAATAGTGACCGCACGATGAATCGTGGCTTCCATATATGTGGAGCCGCTTTGTTTGCAACGATGGGGTTCGTTGCCATGCTGGTTTTTGAAACCACTCTCCCACGCTACTTGGCTCTTTGTATGATTGCCTGCGGTGTATGCTCCATCAGTTCCCCTGTGCTCTCCTGGTCCAACAATACATTCATTGGCTCCACCCGTGCTGCCACCACAGCAGCCCTTGTTATAATGTCGGCAAGCATTGGCGGCATTGTCGCTAGCCATCTTTACCTTGAGTCGGAGGGCCCAAGATACATCCAATCAAACACCATCAACATCATCAACTTACTCGCCACCATCGCCATCTCCTTTATACTGCGCTTTGCTTTCAAATACGAGAACATGAAGCTAAGCCAAACCAATCAATCTGGGGACCCCCATCAATTTAGATACACTCTATAGTCTACATCTCATGAATAAACCCACTGGGAAAAATTGATACTATCTGGAATGTAAATTTCAACCTCATATAACTAACTATAGCTATCAGATGTTTAGTTTGGAAC